>JAJPUD010007104.1:38241-80819 GCA_023553655.1 Myrmecobius fasciatus
AAGAAAGAAAGAAAGAAAGAAAGAAAGAAAGAAAGAAAGAAAGAAAGGAAAAGGAAAAGGAAAAAAGGAAGAAAGAAATTGTGTCGGAGCAGCTGCGTCACAAGATTTGATCACTTCAGACCTGAGTGCCAGGAGATTTGAGACAGATGTTCTCAGACACGCGGCATGCCTAAAACATTTCCAGGGGTCGGACTGCAAATAGTGACTTAATAACGGCAGAAACAGGAAAAGTCTGCCGGAGGAGGATACAAGATTTTATTCCATACTAGGTGCATGGCCAACCTCTTTACATTACATCTGCCTGTCAGGGTTGGCTATTTAATCTCTCATGCCCTGGGTATTGCTCTTTGTCTGCCTGTGAATAAAGTACAGCATTGTGATTACTAATCCCACTCTGGTGACTTGACTTCAAATGTGGTTTTGGAGTGCATCCCAGAGTTCTGTTTGCTAAGCTTCCTACTCCTGTTTCAGAGACACCACTGGATACCGAGCAGAGAACACTGAAGGCTTCCCCCCTTCCTTAAAAACCTGTCGGGGTTGCGTGCTCTTTTTTTTTTTTTTAAACCTTTGAAGGAAATTTAATGGATACTAAGCTGATCTGTTTGTTTTTCTTTTTCTCTCTGCCTCCGCTCCCAGTGAGTAACCACACTGGCCGCATCAAGGTGGTCTTTACTCCAAGCATCTGTAAAGTGACCTGCACCAAGGGCAGTTGTCAGAATAACTGTGAGAAGGGGAATACCACCACTCTCATTAGTGAAAATGGGCATGCTGCAGACACTTTGACAGCCACAAACTTCCGAGTAGGTAAGTCACTCCAGAGCCGTAGTTGTGTTTAGTATATAGATTTCTATGTTTTCATGGCATTTATACCCCCTGCTAACTGTCTCCCTGCATTAGAGGATCTTGGTAATAAGTAAATACTAGCATATTGCTTTTAGGAAACCTTTTTTCTTAACTTTTTGAACTTTCAACAAGACGTTTTATTTCCTGCAGGAAGGAAAGCTTAAAATATTGTCCATTGCTATTTGTTAGTGTGGTGATTTTGTGTGTTGGAATAGATAGAATTTAGTTTTGGACAGAAAACAAGTGAAGGCTTGAATTGATCAATTTAGGAATATTTCAGTCAGATATTGTGAAGAGTTTCTTATATTGACCCCAAGGAATATTTTGGGGAAAGGTTTAATAGATGACAATGAATCTTGACTTGGTCCAATTGTCCTTAAGAACACATGCATGAAAACTGCTGGATTCTGAATTCTGAATTGTCATTCCAGAAAAAAAAATCCATTTGATAGTTCTTGTTTGTATAGTCCAGTTTATATTAAGAATTTAAATATAAGGTGGATATCTTACTGGGGAGACTGGTACAATTTCCAGTATTGTCAATTTTGTACAGTAAGAGAAAATGTGAACAATACCAATTCCTTGGTAAGTGATAACTTTTAAGTTCCAACAAGTCTAAGAATCAAGGTGCCTACTAAGGGAAAAAATAGCAAAACAGTTTTTTTTTTAATTTAGAGAGAGCTTTTCCTTCTTTTTTTTTTTTTTTTTTTGGTTCACCAGACTGCTGCCATCCTGTCTCTTGTCATGTTTATCACAGAAAAACTTGATTTGCCATGTGTATTCATAGAATTACCAGTTACCCAGGGTTTCTGAGCAGAACTACCTTTGTGTCAGATATTTGATAGAAGTCACATCCAACTTTTTAATGACATGGTATTGTGTAAATCTTTGAAGAAGCATTTTTCATCAAGATGACACAGGGGTCTGAGCAAATTCATTCTTAGCTCTTCACTTATTCTTTTACTGTATTGCTGTGTTGTTTAAACATGCTCTCTGGTAGTCTAGATCTGGCAAAAGCAGGCATGTTTTTTAAGGTCCCTATACATACTACTTTATAAGGTCAGTATATTCATAAGTCATGGACTTCCTGTTTGTAGAATGGATATTCTTTTCAGTCTCTCTTAAAAAGGATGTAGTGACAGGCTGGACCTTACAAATTATGCTAAATTAGGTAGGCAGGATGGTGTCAGGGGAAATGTGCCATTCTGATGGAAGTCAGGATTCCTAGACTCAGACACAAACTAGTCTCTGGGCTTTAAGTTTTCTTTTCTCTTAAAAAATAATTGTTGAATCAGATGATCTTTAGAGTCTCAGCTCTTAAATTATTTGTAGAATTTTTACAATTGTATTAGTGAGGAAAGGTGTGGCTATTTGTTTTCTTTATACCAAGGAAATGCTATTGTGGATTTCATGCATTTTTTCCCCATTATTTTATTTGGATTTCTTGTCTTCTACTCATATCTTTTCTTCTCCAGTAGCAACTGTTTCTTCTTTTTTATTCCTCCTCTTCCTTCTTCTTCTTGCCTTTATCATTGCTTTCTTTTACAACAAAGATGAAAAAGGAAAGGAAAGAGAGAGGATAGTAACTGGATTTTTATTTGCTTTGAAATGAAATATTTGAAAAATTTGGGAGACAATGGACATGTACTTGTTAAAACTTATAATATAGTTTCCCTTCTTTCTTTTCCCCAGATTTGAGAAATATTTTATTTGTATGTATACATGTGTATATGTATTTTTATTTGTTTTCTCTTGTTCAAATATTTTATAGATTTCATTGGCAGATCTGGAGATGGTTCTAAAATGTAGAATGCAATTTTCAGATATCTTAATATTTTTGGTTTTCACAAACAAATAGATTTTATATGCAAAGATATGTTCCAAAGGACAAGGAAGAGATTGTAGAGCTTATGTATCCTCTTATAGTTATGCTATTAGTAGCTTTTCTGGTTCATAAATATCCTATATGTACTATTTGATTCTGCATGTTATTGAGAAGATAATTTTAAGAACTTCTGACAACATATCTGATGTATATCTGGGAAACTTCATGGTCTAAGAAAATTCAGAGTCAACAGATAACTTGTCAAGTATTTTATTTGAGCCTTTGTTAAAAAAAAAAAAGCGATGTGTCCAGGTAATATTAGGAGAATGAAATAATAATAGTAATAGCTTATCTTTATGTCACATTCAAAATTTTTCAAAGTAATTTTTTCACTATATCTCCCAAAATGTAGATTTATTTATTTTAATTTTATAAATAGGGAAACTGAGGCCAAAAGAAATGACTTGTACAAGGTCAAAACAAAATCCAGTGGTAGAGGTGATTTAGTATGCAAATGAACTTAATCATCGTTAACCACATAATTCCTTGGTTTGAAGTTTACTAGTAAAAATCAAGAATTTATGTGAAAAAGACTGTAAGAGATATGTGGGATGGATTTTTATTATGACACCTTGTCTCTCCAGCTGATTTGTGATGACTGTGAGACCAAAGACAATAAAATGGGAGAAGCCAAGTCTGCTGCTGTACAAACATCAACAGGATTATACTTTGGCCTTCCTGAGAGATTAGTGAGATAAATAATACTGATTTCTTAGCCACCTTTATTATTTTATATTATGTATAGTTCTCAGTGTTGCATTATAATGTCCTACTATACTATAAGGTCCAGGAAGGTGAAGACTATATATTATTTAAATTTGGGATCTCTCTCCCCAAGTATCTTGCACACTTAATAATTAAAAGAAATGAATTAATTCAGAGATTGAATGAGGATGAATAAAATAACTTAAGATTAGTGTTTCAAGCTTCTCAAAAATTGAGGTATAAATACAAGATGTTTTTACAAGGTTACTATAATACTTATACTTTTAAAATATTAAATCAAATCCTTTTACTTCATTATTCTTTTCTTTCTCCCTCTTACTCTCCCCTTTCTTCTCTTTTCCACACCCTTCTTTCCCTCCCACTTGTCTTTCTTCCCTCCCTATCTCCCTTTCTCTTTCCCTTTTCTTCCCTCTTTCTCTTTCCTTCTCTCTCCCCTTTCTCCTTTCTTCCTCTTTATTTTTCCTTCCCTTTTAAATTGCTATTTCTTCCTCCTTCCTTCTTTCCCTCTCTTCCTGTCTTTTCTCTTCTCTTTCCCTACTTTTTTCCAACTTTCCCTCCTCTCCTCTCCCTTTTGCTTTCTTTCCTTTTTCTTCCAGTATTTGTCATAATCCTTCTCATCTGTGGCATCTGTGGTCTGGCCCTTGGGATTATTTTTCCTTAAATGGAAATTGTCAAGAACTTACTGGCCAAGTGTTACTTTTCTAATGAATTCTTCTGATTTCATAGGGATTCAAGAAACTGACATTCTATTTCTTAAGCTTTTGCACAGTCTTATGTTTCCTAAATAATTACTATATACTATATATACATAAAGTGTCTAGCACTGAATAATTAATTGCATAAATATAATTAATAAGGATGTTTCTTCTTCCAGTTATAGTAGTGATAGAAATATGCAAAATATATCTACATGAAATATTTTATTTGGCAATCATTCTTGGAAGGAATTAATGATCACCAAAGTGAAGGTCTCTTTCATTTCTGATATTCTCTTTGAAAGGGAGAGAGTAAGCCCAGTAAAGGCACAAGAACATAGAGATCTAAAGTTGAGACAATGGCTGACACATAATATTCAGAAATACTCATCAGAAATACTCATTCAGACTCTTAAAAGTCCTGACCTCCTTATCTGAAAAAGTAGAATAATCATGTATACAACCCTCCATATATCACAAGAAAAAAGTGTCAAGATGAATGACAAAGGGTGAAAATTCCTGTGCTTTCACTGGACTTACTATCTCACTTTTAAATCCCACAAAACTAACTTAATATTTTTGGGTTTATTACATATAAGAACAGTTTAATATTGCTATGTTCAATAAGTAAACAGCCTATTAACCCTCATAGCTATTTCATATGCTGGACAAAGAGAATTATATACCAAGAAATTTTTTGAGAGACAACCGGTGGCAGTGGGAAGTGTCTTGGCTTTGGAGTGAGAGGATCTGGCTTCCATTCCTGGTTTTGTCCTTTACTACTCAGATGATCTTGGACAAGTCAACCTCCCTGGATCTTAGTTTCCTCAACTGTCAAATGAGAGAGTGAAATTAGCATAATTCTTCAGGTTACAGAATATCAGAAATGAAAGGGACCTTAGCTGTGACCTAGTCTGAAAAGGAATTTTTTCTATAACATACATAAAAAGAAATCATTCAACTTTTGTTTGAGGATATCCAGTGAGAGGAAATCCATTGACCATTCCACTTACGTTCAGTTCTAATTGTTTGGAAATTTTTCATGACAGGAAACTTAAATATGCTTCTATGTGATATCTATCCACTGGTTTTTCCTGGGTCTTCCCTCAAGAGTCAGAATTTCAAAACTTTTCCTTGTTCTACATGATATGACTTTGGATTTTTGATTGAAGTCATTGCATCACCACTGAGTCTTCTTTTTTCTAGGCTAAACATACCTAGTTCTTTCAATAGATTCTCATGTGGCAAAGACTCAAAGCACTTTATCATTCTGGCTATCTTCTTTTGTTTCCTTTGTAGTTTATAAATGTCCTTCCTAAACTCTGGTGCCCTAAACTGAATAGAATAATCTAGCTCAAAATTTATGATACTGTAAGGTAGGTATTTTTTTTGTTGTTGTTGTGTCATGGACTCTTTTAATGATCTAAGTAAGCTTATTGACCTTCTATATTAGTTTTAAATTAATGAAATAAAATACATTGGATTACAGAGGAGTTAAATTATATTGAAATACAATTAGCATAATAGTTTTTAAAACACCAAGTTCATGGACCCCATATTAATTACCCCTGCTATAAGGAATTATAAAAATGAATGTAGGAAATAGTTTTTAAAATTTTAATGACTTGAATCAATCACTTGATATTTTGTCCTCCATCCATTATAATCATTTATTTGACTTATTTTGTCACTTGACAATCTATGGAACCAATGTGAATACTAGATAGTTATTAATCAACTGATGAATACATTTTTGTCTTGCTGTATTGTCCAAAGATGATAGGACCACAGTCCTAAAGCTGGAAGGAACCCCAGAGGCCTACTACTCCAACCTTGTCATTTTATAGACTAACAAATTTAGTTCTAGGGGGATTGAGTGACTTGTCCATTTTCATTTGGGTAGTATTAGATGCAGACTTTGATACCAGCTTCTCAGGCTCCAGAGTCAGGATTCTCTTTTATAGCTTCCTCCTGCTAGTTTCAGTCACTTGATGAAGACTTGCTATCCTGCTGAAAGTAATTGTTTTTGGAGTGGGCAGTGGAAGAATCTGTCATAGAACCTAAGTAGTCTAATATTTCATCTTTAGCAAATTCCATGGCTTTTTAATTTCTAACAAATATCCTTGCTATAGGAAATATCTTTTTTCCCCTCTCAAGAAATTTTGTAAAGCTGGTATTGGTAGGGAGATGAGGACATATGTTCTAAGTCAACATTGTAAACTTTATTTTTATTTATTTATTTATACTTTTTTTTTGTTTGTTTGTTTTGCTGAGGCAATTGGGGTTAAGTGACTTGCCCAGGGTCACACAGCTAGGGAATATTAAGTGTCTGAGACTAGATTTGAACTGAGATCCTCCTGACTTCAGGGCTGGTGCTCTATACACTGCGCCACCTAGCTGCCCCTACAGTTTATTTTTAAAGGCTTTTTGAGACATAGGTTAGGGCAAGTCATTATTTGATTCACTTCATGCCATAATTGATTTTTGAATTTGAACACTAGTATACAGAGGGTGGCTTGTTGCCATCCCTGAAGATGAAGCAAATACATTTATTGAAACTTTATGACGTGATAACTTGGGTTTTCTGTAAGAATGAGAAAATTTCTAGGTAATAGCTTAAACTATTAATGACATCTGTGGAATCCCTTTTCTTCATTCTCCACTA
Source organism: Myrmecobius fasciatus (assembly GCA_023553655.1). Lineage (NCBI taxonomy): Eukaryota > Metazoa > Chordata > Mammalia > Dasyuromorphia > Myrmecobiidae > Myrmecobius > Myrmecobius fasciatus. The sequence goes on from JAJPUD010007104.1 coordinate 45,056, forward strand.
AGATAGATCTCATCTGTTTGGGGTGAATTTGTGCTTAAAACACTCAGAAAGATGTTGATGGTCTTTCAGTATTTCTTATAGTTTATAAAAATATTAACATAGAATAGATTTTTTAAACTTATAATCTACATCAGAATGCAGACAGGGCAGATAGTGGCACGGTAGATAGAGTCGTGGGCTGAGGATCAGGAAGACATCTTCCTGAGTTCAAATGTGAGTTCAGATATTTGCTAAGTGTGTGACTTTGGGTAAATCACTTCATGCTGTTTGCCTCAGTTTATTATTGAAAAATGAGCTAGAGAAGAAAATGGCAAACCATACCAGTATCTTTGCCAAGAAAACCCCAAATGAGGTCACAAAAAATTGGACATGACTGAAATGACTGAACAACAACAAAAAGTGCAGACTATTTCACTTGCATGCTAAATATTAAATAACAATACAAATGCACAAACCTGTTGTAACCTGTTGAGCTTTGCACCACCATTTCTTGATTCAATAAATGTCATTAAGTGGAAAAATGACCACCCAAAATACCCATACAGTGCTTGGACACCTGATGTCATGGAGATATTGCAAAGATATTTCTCAGAATAATGAACAGAAAGAGGACCAGCTCTCTTATAAAATTTTGTATGAATATCTGGATTTTAAAGTTATGTCATAATTTAACTACTTTCCATACCTATACTTAACTGTTTCACCTGCCTGAAGTATTATCCTGCTTTCTTCTTTTTTTCTTTTAAATCAGATCTTTCCTAGCCTATAGATTTCTCCAGCTACATTGATTTCCTCCTTTTAGTTTAGGACATTATTTAGAGCTGGCATGTTTACAGCATTTTTCTCTGTGATTTTAGATGTTAACCCTATTTTTTGATGTTTAGATTCATGTTATCACCTTAAAAATATTAAAATTCCCAGGAAGGTATCATGTTTTCTTTTCCTCTACACTGCTGAGTCTTGTCATTAGAAAATAGTAGGGATCCACTTAAAAACAAAACAAAATAACAATTCTAATAACTGACATTTATATAGTGATTGAAGATTTACAAAGCATATTTTATTTGAGTTTCACATAATTTTGCAAAACAGTTACCAGCTGATTTTATTAACCCTATTTTATTGATAAAGAAATTGAAGCTCAGTTTGCCAATGATGAACTTTAAAAATGCCTCTATTTTCTCTAGTAGACAAGCAAGAATATGCTCTATCTTAATTATAATGATTTTGATTTAGTTTAGTGTTTAGGGTTTAAACACTAGTTTATTGGACATAATTTAATAATAACTGTCATTTCTCTAATACCTTGCATATCTATTCTCCTTTAATGCTTATAACACCAATGTGATACATGTACTATTGATAATACCCTCATTTTACAGAAAAAGAAACTGAGATTCAGAGTAGGTAGGTGACTTTTTCTCAAGTAATACTAAAAGTTTCAAAGATGGAATTCAAACCTAGGTCTTCTAAATGCCAGTCCTGTGCAATTTTTTCTACATCTAGCAATCTCTTTCCTCATAAGCTTCACTTACCATATTAGATTGCTGTCCTGAACTTATAATGGTAGTCCCTTATAAAGGACACTAAGAAGAAATAGCACAACTAACTTTTTTTCGACTCATCTCAGAACCTATTGCCACCAGTCACAGATGATTGTTTACATACTCATGTTTGTGCTTGCCCTGGGCGTGCAGATTTAGACTGTGCTGAGTGTAATTCTGAGTATCAGCCTTGTACAGAAGGTATCATATGGCATGAATGATGTGGTACAACCACACCCTCTTTGCTTTGGAACATTCTCTTTTTTGAGGGATTCACTTGCTTACACATGAAGCAGATTGCTAGTGCTGCTGACAAGGATGTCAACATTAAAACGGTGTAAGACATTTTGGGATCAGAAGCTGTATAGTCCACAGGAAAAATGATGATCTTGAACTGATTTTTGAATGTCTTCAGAGATATACAATGATATGGTTCAGCTTTATTTTATGGTGCATATTTGATGCTACCAAAAGACAGCTTTCTCTAGTATTCATGCAATCAGTGGTGATATTGCAGAAATAGTTGCACAAATGTTGCATATATTGAGGATATAAGTTTAAAAAATCAAAAACCACAAATGTATTTATTGGGTATTCAAAATACCCCATGGCTTTATCATTGTAAGTACATAAATTGAAACTTTTATGCTTTACTGGATAATTCTTCATGAATTCCACTAGCCAAGCCAAAAAAGAAAGAAATCCATTTGGTAGACATCCTCTTTGTGACAAACATCTATGAACAGATCCACAGCTTGTTGCCTTTCCCCACTAAACTAAACAAACAAGAAAAAATCCTTTTGTAAATTTTGTATTACCTCTGTGTATATGTATTATTTCTTCTAGTAGAATGTGGAGTTTACATTTACATGAGGCCAGAGGCTATTTTGTTTTGTCTTTATATCTCAAAGGGACTGTATAATTCCTGGCACATGATCAGTACTTAATAAATACTTACTAAAAGAGCAGATGAATGGGTAATATTGACAAGTTTCCTTCTGGTAGAACCTGCCCATGCTCCCTTGTCATTGAATTTGAGAACCCAAAGTCACCTATAGGCCACAGTGAGGAATACATCTATATACATTCCAAGACTTTTTGGCATACTAATGTGCCTATTTTTTGATGTTTAGTAAAAAATGTTCTAAAATCTTTATGGTGTTATCTTTAATATTTTGTATCAGCTTCAGGCAGCCAAAAAACTTCCCATTTTCTCCCCCAGTATTGGAAGAAGTAATAATAAAATTGTATACGGTTTGGAAGGCTGTCCTGGAACTAACATCATGGGTGATGTGAAAATGTTTTTGAGGGTAGCCACACAGTCATTTTTAGGCTTTGCAGTCCAGGAAAATAAAATAACTACCAAATGGAGAAGGATAAAGTTAACAGGGAAGTTTGCTGTACATTTCATTCCCCAAAGTTGTATGAGAAATAAAGCAAATGAAAAGAGCCAGTTACCAATGCTGCCAAGTTAATGCAATGCTGTCATTGATACAGTTATTAAGACTTGGTTTTCCCTTTATTTGAAGGGTTTGGACCTCAAGAAGAATTCACTGCTTGACTTCATTATCTTGACTGAATTCATACAGTAATTACTAAAAGGACTTGCATAGGCTTTAATTTGCTCTTGAAGTTGATGAGGGGGAAAAAAACTATGCTGCAAATAAAAATATTTCTTTACCAAACTTCAGAATGTCCATCGGATTTAATGAAAGTTCATGGTGGGGGGTTGTGGGTAGTTTCAATGTTTTCCTAGTACAGAAACCCAGCCTAATTTCATCAGATTTTTTTTTAAATAGGTAAAAAAGAAAACAGACATGAAATGCTTTTGTAGTGAGGAAAGGCAGACCACTGTCCTTTTTCCCTCTTACAAATTAGGAAGCCAGCTAGAACATTCCTAGTTTGTCTTATTTAGCCGGATTAGAACCCATCACATTTTGTCACTACATTGTTCCTTTCTAAAGAAGGGGTAATTTATAAGTCTTTTGGATCTACTTTGGTATTAATCAGCTGTTTTATTGAGTGTACACAGAGGGTAATTAGAAGCATGTGAGAATATTGCAATGTCCAGAGAACCTAACAAGTCGTATGGAGGAGAAAAAATAATGAGGGCCAAAGCTGTGTACATTTGATAAATAAATGAATTAATATTAGCTAGAGAATAATATACTTTCTTCTATGCCATTTTTTAAGGATAACAAGCTCTTCAGGCTGAAAATATTCTTTTATTGCAATATTTTCACTGTAAAAATTGCAGCCTTATTTGGTGAAATACTTCTGTCATGCATACAGTGATTTTCACTTTCCTTCTGTATTGTATTAGATTGGGTTTTTTCCCTCCAGCTAGATGAGCTTCTTTTCAACCTGATAGGTACTTTTTTTTTTTTGCAAGTTAAAAACTTCAAAGGAGATTATATAAATGACTCTTTAAAATATGTGACACCCATGATTGTATTTGATTTACCTAATAAATTGTCCTAGAGAACATGGTCAGGATTCAAGTTTACTCTGTATCTTAGTTGGCTATTTGAAACTTGAGCTACTCCAGTGGTGGCTGAGTTTGAAGTACTTGCCTATACAGCAATGGCAGCTGCTAAATCTGGACCAGGCAGGTGCTGTTCTTTCCCTCATAACATGGGGCAGAAGGAGAAACTAAACTAGGCAGGAAACTTAACAATTTAATGGTGGCTGAGGACTGGTTTCTTTCATCTTCATCTATAATTAACATGACCTTAGGGGGGAAATCCCAATTTCCTTCTCTGTGAAATAAAGGGGCTGGTCTAGATGGACTTTTAGTTTCCTTCCATCTCTAACATGAGCTAAATGAGATAATTCTAATGAATGATGACTTAAATTCAGTGGATCACAGAATTAAGATTTAGAAATAGCCTTAAAAATTCCCTGAAGTCCCTCTTTCTCTATTAGTGGTAAATCTCCATTGTATGTGAGTTAAATTCTAAGGCTTAAGTTATTTGTGGTATTCAACTAGTCTTTTTCTCTTTGGAAAAATTGACAAAAATAGTTATTCTATTTTTATTCCTTTTTATCATTGGGACTGCAAGGCATCCTGGATGCACAGAAAGATTTGGTAATACATGTTGAAGAATGCCATGAGTAGAGCCGTTCTAGGGCACGGCACCACTCACAGGGGCTAGACACAGAGGAAGATTATCCAGATGTGGTTCTGTGGGCTGGATAGTCTATCAAGGAAATAGCCTAGGAGGAGAAAAGCAACTTTGCTAGCTATTTTGAAAAATTAACCTTGGGTTTTTAGTCAGCCTACGAACTAGGCAGAATGGCTGAGACCGCCTCTCACCAATTTTAAATTTCTTTTTAGGAGCTACTTTGCTTTTTTCTGTGACTACATCCATCCTTTACTATCAATGTTCTTGCTTTCTCAGTAACTCAGTGAACTTTTAATTTTCTAATTGTTACCCACTCACCCACTTCCTCCCTCCTGAACTTTCTAAGCACTATCATCAAGACCTGTGGTCAGGATCTTTTCATCTTTTCTCACTCCATCACTTTTATTCTGATTTCACTTTACTTTGGTTCAATTGAATTAATGTCTTTTAATTTGTGTTAGGTACTAATCATACAAATTTTTGCTCTGTTCTTAGAAAATTTTGATTCCTTCCTGTTACCATCTTGATTCTAGAGTAAATGACTTCATTCATTCATTCAGAAAGAATTTATTAAACATCTTTTATGCTCCAAACACTGTGCTATGTTCTGGAGATACAAAAGGAAAAAAAAATGAAACAATTGCTCTTTTCTTGTCTTTATCTTTGAAAATCCTTACCCTCTCTGCTTTTCTGTCATTTCCTCTTTGTAAATTCTTGTAAGAAGGTACTCTGCAGTTAAGTAATTTCCACAGTCTGTGTTCCTCTACACTAATTAAAAAGTGCTACTGGAGAAGGTCATGAAACTATTAAATAGGTACACTAAATAGTCATGCTTTCTATCCTCAACTAGACATTTAGTGTTGCAAGTAAATGGGAGATAATTGCTCTTCTAAACCTGATTCTGATCAATAACAATGAACTAGGAAGATAAAGTTAGTGTTTTGAACATTGGGCATAAGTGACCAGTCAGCAAGAAAATAGACAACATAGAAAAAGTCACATTATCTTGGAATGTACAGGATGAATGATGAGAACTCATGACCAAGACATCAAGGTCATCTGCTCAGGGAGAAGTGGCTGGGCATGAAATTAAGGGATGCAGAAGAAAGGAATTTTGTAATTACCAATGTAAAGAGTACATTGTGAAGAAAATCTAAATATATAAATATATTCACAGAGAAAGCTCCATAGTATAGCAGCAATATTAAAATACAAATGCCTTGAAAATTCTTTCTGAATAGGAGAATGCAAGAAAAAATCCATAATCAGTCTTGTGCAAACTTTAAAATATTTACTAAATTATACAAGTTAGTATGTCTACATGCATATAGTATAAGCTCAATAGGAGGAAAATAAAAGAACTGAAGGTTTCAGATGAATACTTAGGCTAGGATCAGACCTGAGATAGCTTCAGGACAATCAGAGCTTCACAAAACTTCTAAACTAAGAAGTTTTTTGTGACTACTTCTGGATCATGGCACTGACCACTCTTTTAAAAATAAAATAATCTTTATGTATACACATTCGATTTGTCAAGTATTTTGACATGATTAACATGTATTGGACTTCCTGCCATCTAGGAGAGGGGGTGAAGGGTGGGGGGGATTTGTAACAGAAAGCTTTGCAAGGGTCAATGTTGAAAAATTACCCATGCATATGTTTTGCAAATAAAAAGCTTTAAAAAATAAAAATGATCTGTTGAAAAATATTGAACAATATAAGTTAAATTTTGTTGTCATTTATAATTAAATAAATGAATTTAATTTCTTAAAATATTGAAACAACTTATTTCATTCTTTAAGTCTTCATCAGGATTTGCTGTCCACTCATTTCTATTCATTTCCCTTCTTTCCATTTTATTCCTGTAATAATACGTATTGCTGTATTCTCTATTCTTTTGGTTCTCCTTTTTTCCCTACTCTGTATTATTTCACTAAGGTTTTTCATATTTATTTTTCTTCTTCACACTTGCCAACAATAATTTCACTACAGTATTACATTGCATTGATATATCACAGTTTGTTTAATTAATTCAACTATTATTAGACATTTCAACATAGGATCATAGATTTAAGACTAGAACAGAAATCGGAGGCCATCTAGTCCAGCCTCCTTATTTTACAACATTAAGTTGCTTCTAGGGTGGCTTGTTTTTTAGTCCTAATCATATTTTGTGATGTCATAGAAAGAGGTCAGATTAAGGAAAAGTAATAGAGCTTCCCTCACCCACTGACCTTGTTATATAAAATAATAGGATTTAGTACTAGAGAAATGCTTGAAGGTCATATAGCTTTCAAACAATCATCTTTCTGCTTCAATTAATGAATTCTTGTTTTTCCCACTTCTCTCTGCCTCACTAATTTACACAATGTAGAAGCCTCTGGAATCTTGGAATTTTGATAGAGTTCATATCTCATGTCAACAACTTCTGAACATTATACCTTTTGGTAACATGGTGGTGCTTCAAGTGTACTTTGCATTGAGAAGATATACAATTACAAAAGAAGGGAAAAATGCTGGTCCTCAAAGGAAGATAGACAGGGAATTTTAATTTTCCTCTCCATTTTTTTCAGTTGTTATATTTCTCCTTCCATACAGCACACAATTAGGTAGGAATCTTATTTCTTTGGAGAACATAGTTCCAAAAGAAAAAAAAAGAGAGCATCATCTCCAGTTGTTTTGATATCTATCTTGCCTCTGGACCCAGATGGTTCTAGAGGAGAAAGTGAGGCTAATGATTCTGGACAATCCTCCCTCACATTAATCCAATTCCCTTGCATGTCATGACATCGCCTCCTTAAAATCATGATTATCTTCAAGAATGAAGGACAAACAATATAAGTCAAAGTGAAATGGAAAGATCTCAGTTTGTGATACTTGTTCTTCTAATGAAATGGGAATTTGAGGGATTTAAGACTTGTTTGATCATGATATACATGTCATAGAGATGGAGCACCAGGAGTGGTAGCAACAGCTGCCATTTTCTTGGCATTATCTTTTATCGTGTATATATTCTAGGTGTTCATTATAAAGTGTGATTGTCTGCTAGAAGTCAAGGGCTTTTATATTATGAATAATGAATAAATTGGGTCTCTCTAAATGTTATTTAAATTAATGATAATAGTCCCTAAGACCGCAGAGTGCTTGAAACAAAGTGAAAATCCAGTCTGTCCAGCAGTCACAATAATCAACAGTTAAGCTAGAGCTGACAAAAAACAGTTGCCCCCACCAGCAGAGTGCTGGATTGACACCACAAAAATGACCTTTCTTTTTGGCTTTATTTGTAGTCTGCATTCCTGCAGAATTTCCTTTAAAGGTATCTACCCTCATCCATTGCCAGATGCAGAAAGCCCTTTTTTATTCCCTTTCCTTTCCCTTTCCCTTTTCTTTTTTGCTCTTTCTGTAGGTGAATAAGAAAGCAGTTCAAAGTTTCAATACCTCTGTTCTGGGGAAAAAACAGATACAAGAACATCTTTACAGTGAAGAAAATGCATGTAAATCTCTTTTTAATGCATGTAACATAAATTCTAAGGAACTTAGAGAAAAAAAAAAACTCATTTCTTCCCCAGAATCGTTATTCCCTAACCTCCTCCTCCATATACTCCCCCTTTCCTCCCTAATGTTCTTCCTTCCTTATTTCTGTCAGTGGTATTATCATCCCCATAGTGACCCATGAATATAACCTTCAAGTCATCTTTGTCGTTTCCTTGTTTCCCACATCCATTCTATTATCAAATACAGACCACATTAATCTATCAATACAATATGATTATTCCCTCCTTATCACTAGTCTCTCTGCTTCTATATTGGATCAACCTTATTCCTTCTTATCTGGACTATTGTCTGTTGAACAAAAAAAACCTTATAATTATTTTGTATGTATTTTGCATCTTTGACCATAATAATAAATACCTTTGGTAAACACAGTCACATTTTATACTTTGATGTTTCTATTGTTATATCTTTTTGTGAATCTTGTTATTTTCTTATATTGATAGAAGACACCTAATTGAAAAGGCACTATTTTGCTCTATTGAATCTAGTGCTTTAAAAAAAATCAAGAGACAATGAGAAAAAATTATATTCTCTAAACTGTTTGAATAAATTGAGAAATGATTAGCCTATGATCCCTTGTTGAATATTGCTTGGGATTGCCTGCTTCTTCCTGAACAACACTTTAATTGAAGATACTGTTGATTTGTATGAGGATGACTCTTTTAAACATTCATATAGGTTAGGATTAGGTGAGATTCTCCAAATACACCTGTTTGCAGGTTATATTATGCTGTTTGCATAAAACCCTATAATCACTCAAAATATTTGGCTTGACAATTGCTATAAAAAAGGACAAGTACATGAAGAATACCTGTTGCCCATATATTTGAACATAGTGACATAAATATGGATGGAAAAATCAATAGAGCTTGTTCATCATTATGTCTACATGGGACAGATAGTACAGCTGGATGAGTTAGGCCTAAAGTTGAAAGGAAAAGGAGGAGAATGCATCAGATTGTCTTTGGAAGGTGAGGAAAGTACTTCAGAGCATTGGTTAATTTTCCCATAATGAATTTATGGGAGGAAATGGTCACACAGGATGGGTAATCGCAGTGAGGTTATAATCTGCTTTATTGAAATTATAGATCCATTTGAGTATTTGAGAATATAGTTATATAAGTTCACTCCACATACTGTTATGTTTGGACATGTTTCATTCCATAAAACATAAGTTCATTGATCAGTCAATGGCTATTTCAATTTTGTCTTTTTATAACCCAAAATCTACCACAATGCCAGTTACAATGGAAGTAGGATCTTAATAATGTTTGTTGATTGGTGAATTAACTGATCTTCTTGCTTCCCAACATTTCTCCATTTTAATCTATCCTCCTATGCTGTTAACTCACACAGGATTATGTAGTTCATATCATGACACATTATTGTTCAAAAACATTCAATTGTTATCTGCCACAAATAAAATACAAATTTATTAACATTTATTAAAAGGCCTTCCATAGTCTGGCTTCATACTGCTCTTTCAGGCAAATCCTAACTATTTAACACAGTCTATGCTTTATCCAATGTAAACAACTCGTTTCTTTCCTCCTATTCCTAGTCTTTTCTTTCTTTTACTCCTCTTCACATATTCTCTTCTCTTTCAATCCTACCCATCCTTAAAGGACTATTTCAAATGCCTATACAGAGCTCTTCCTGACCCCTTCATTGCCCTCATTTGTACTTCTAAGCCATTATTTTGCATTTATACATTAGCACATTTTAGTTTGTGTTACTCTGTATATTAACTCATCCCACACAGAATCATGAGTCCTAGGAGACAAGGGTTATCTTATGTTTATCTTTGAATCTCATCCAGTCTCTAACACAGTTATTTAATTGTGGATTGTGGTAAATATTTGTTAATGACTGAATGAGTTGAATGTGTTTTCTGAGGAAATGTTGTGAAAGGTGTGCAACAGGCTTAACATTTAATAAAAATGTTAAACTGATAAAAAGCAGATTTCATAAAGACATAAAACTTATTAGCATCTTATATAAATGTTTATTACTTGATTTATAAAAATATATTCATAATCTCAGCATCATTGCTGACTCCTCAGTCTCATTCACCTTCATATCTAATTAGTTGCTAATTCTTGTTTCTTTCTCCAACATAGTCTCACATATTTCCTTTTATGCACCATGCTATTTCAAGCTTTAATCACTTTTCACCTTGACTTTTGAAATAGCCTCTTTTTTGGTCTCCCTGTCTCAAACCTATCATCACATTTCAGTCACTCCATCCTTCATACAGCTGCCCAATTAATTTTTCCAACACTCAGGTCTGATTATGTCATTCCCCCTATTCTGTAAACTCCAGTGACTCCCTGTTGTCTCCAGGATAAAATAACTCCATTGAGATTTAAAAGTCTCCATTAACTGGTCTATCCCTCTCCAACTACTCTGCAGTCTGTTGGCTTAATCACTGCTCCTCACCTCTCTCTGTGCTTTTGCTTTGGCGGTTCCCATAGCTGAAATCTTCCTTACCTCTGCCTCTTGGAATCTCTGATTTTCTTTATGACTCAGCTCAATTTCTACTTTCTGTGTTAAGACTTTCCCAATTCTTCCCCTTCCACCCTACCTCCAGCTGCTAACGTATTCCATCCCAAAGTCATCTTATAATAATTGTTTATGCAATGTTTATATATGTATGTATGCACACCCACATATGTCTGTGTGTACATGTGTATACATATAAATATGTATTCCAATAGAAAATAAGTTCTTTGAGTAAAGATATGTTGCTTTTGTTTTTGTAGCTTCATCCCTAAATCCATTAGGTGCTGAGATAAGGAATTCTTTTTTGATTAATCCTAATGTTAGATGAGAACACAAGAGTTTTGAAATTTTATTCAAACTTAGAATCTTAAAATAATGACAAACTTACTCATGAGATTGAGAGTAATAGGTCTGCCATGGAAGCATTTTGGTTATTTTTAAATGATATCTTTTGGCTTTTATTAAATGACTGTTCTCCTTTGCCAGTATTTAGATATTAGATCACCTGTAGAATTTCCCTATTTTTATGATGATCTTCAATTATTCAGCATCTGTTTCTGCTCTTTTAGGGTGAAATTCCATTTTAAGACTTTTTGATAGTCTCAGTTTAATTTGAGTTTTCTAGCTGAAATAAATACATTAAATGTAGTCATGTCCCTTTAAGGCAGACTTTTTTATTTTTATACTGCCTTTGTGTTTCCCACAATGCTGAGCACATGCTAGGCATTCATTAAAGACTGTTTATACAAGTTATAGGCTGAAATCTGGATTCATATGAGCAGTCTTGTTACCATCTGAAATTAACAAATATTTATAATTGAATCTTTCAACTTCATTTTTGGTATGATTTCATTTTCTTTATCTCCAATTAAATTACAAATTACTTGATTACAGGGATCATACTTTCTCTTTCTTTTTCATCTCTCATAATGAGTAGACTATAGCTAGCTGTGTGACTATGGGAAAGTTACCTAATTTCTCAATGCCTCCTGGTAGCTAGCTAAAACTACAGATGGGATGCTGATCTGCAACAAGGGTGGAAGGACTTTTCATACTGGGAATTCTCTACACAAATAAAATCATACATTTTGACTCCTTCCGTTCTCCTGTCCTACATTTTTTAAATTATGTATAATAAGATCATGTGATTGCAGATGCAGAACTGGAAGGTATGTCAGAGACCTTCTCATCCAAACCTCTCATTTTATGGGTGAGGAAATAGAGGCCCAGGGAAGCTTAGTGTGTAGTTGTAGGCTTGTAGTAGTATGAGACAGGATTTGAATCCACTTTGAACCTACTGAGAAATCAGGAAATATTGAAGACTGATTTTATTCAGCTAAGTACTAAACAAACAGCATTAGTAATTGTCAGTAGTCTTTATGATAAATATTGGTTTCAGATATCTCAGGTTAATTTTTAATAGTTTTTTTTAAATAAAGCCTTTTATTTTCTTTTTTCTTTTTTTTATTAAAGCTTTTTATTTGTATAACATATGTATGGGTAGTTCCCCAAAATTGATCTTTACAAAGCTTTCCATTACAAATTTTACCCCCAGTCCCCTCCCCTCCCCTAGATGGCAGGAAATCCACTATGTGTTAATAATGTTGAAACGCTTGAGAAATTATGCAAGAAAAATCCTATCTAGAGAAAGGCAACACAATGCAAGCAAATGTCAATAGAGATCATGAAAATGTTACGTTGTGGTCCATATTTCATTTCCCTCTCTCTGGGTGTATATGGTTTTCTTCAGTGAACAATTGGAACTAGTTTGAGACAATTCTTCGTTGCAGAGAGTCATGTCCATCAGAATTGATCATCATGTAATACTGTTGTTGCTGTGTATGATGATCTCCTGGTTCTGCTCGTTTCACTCAGCATCAGTTCATGCAAGTCCCTCCAGGCCTCTCTGAAATCGTCCTGCTGGTCGTTTCTTACAGAGCAATAATATTCCATAACATTCATATACCATAATTTATTCAGCCACTCTCCAATTGATGGGCATCCCTTCAGTTTCCAGTTTCTAGCCACTACAAAAAGGGCTGCCACAAACATTCTTGCACATGTGGGTCCCTTTCCCTCCTCTAAGATCTCTTTGGGATATAGGCTCAGTAGAAACACTGCTGGGTCAAAGAGTATGCACAGTTTGACAACTTTTTGAGCATAGCTCCAAATTGCTCTCCAGAATGGTTGGATCCGTTCACAGTTCCACCAACAATGTATTAGTGTCCCAGTTTTCCCACATCCCCTCCAACATTCATCATTATCTTTTCCTGTCATTTTAGCCAACCTGACAGGAATTTTTAATAGTTTTAATACATTAGTATTTTTGCCAAAAGTAAATAATGAATTACATACAAAGACTATACTATTCCCTTTCCCTTCCTGTTTCTCCAAAACAGTGTGGGACAATCTTTTCGGGACTTCTTTCCACTGAAATTTCATATTGGTTATAATGAAACTTGGCTTCCTCATATTTGGGAATATGCTGGAGCCAGCTTGTACCAACTTGCAAGAGCTGATTGTTAAATTTTCAGTATATCACATTATAGTTGTCATTATTTAAATGAGGAATTCTACACAGTGATTTATAATATAGAAAATCATTTATTGAAATTGTAAAAGAGAAAGCCAGAGATGGATAGACTAACTATATCACCCTTAGAATAAAGATAGATTTTGATCTTCTTCTTAAATACACACACACACACACACACACACACATATGTATATATATATATATATATATATACACATTTATATATTCCCAATCTATACTAAACAGATGCCATCTATATGCTCTATAGTTAGCTTATTCTGACCTTGAACTGCTTTACTTGTTGATCTTTCCAAAAGCTGGAAGCTCTAAACATAAATCACTCATAGAGATTATGAATAAGCCATGAATTTATTCATTTATCTACCCTTTCCCTTTTGGCTGTTTTAGAAGCTTTGTAATAAAAGAGAAGAGTCAGTGGCATATCATTAGAATCCATTGATTTTGGGGGAAAGAGCAATGTAAATTTGTTTCCAAATCAAACTTTTAGAGATATTTCAAAGGGACCATATTTCAAAGGCACATGCTTTTCTTTGGTGGGTAGGGGCCAGATCTAGGTGAGATGGGCCTAGAGATAATGCCAGATAATGGCTAGTAAACCTATTCAATTTGAGAACATGATAGAAGAAATGAATGGAGAGTGTCTCTTTTAGCCGCCAAAAGCTAGGGAGATTTAAAAGATTTAAATGGTGCTTAGCAATGGGTGAGTTCAGATGCCAAAAAGGGTTCAAACATTGGCACAAAAATTGATTTGAATGCACAAATAGATTTGTTAAGGCAATTTTAGTCTTGTACCTAAAAAGAAACTACTGAAACTGTTTGAAATGTAGGAGATTACAGTGAGAAAATATACAAAACAAAATGGGAAATTGTCAAACTCAGAAATTCTTTGATAACTATGTTGTCTATATCCTCACTTTAAGATTTTATTTTGAGACTTTTAAGTAGCATAATGTTGTTCAGACTGACCCTCCCAAGCCAGGCCCAGAGTTTAAGATCATAATTTGTATGGTTGCATTGGAAAGAAAACTATAAATTGGCCCTTTGAGTATGTGTAAAAAATGCACACATGTTGGAGGATGGGATAGTATAGGGATTGTGATTTTTAATTCTCCTAACATAAACCTGGGAATGACTTTTCTCTGTGGCTCTGTGATACTCATCTTCTTTCTTAGCAAAAGGTTGGAGACTTTAGCTTACTATTAATATTTTGATTATTATAAAAGCATTTTGAATTTTATAGTTAACATTTCATAAAAAAATTTTCATAGAAATTAATAACATAGAATTTCAGAGCTGGAAGAGAATGCAAAGATCATCTAAGTTCAATCCCTTCTTTTTACAAATGATGAAACTGAGAAGTGGAAAAGAGAAATGACTTGCTTATTACTGAAGAGATTTCATTGGATCATTGATTTTGAGCTGGGAAGGAACCTTAGAGGTCATCAAATTCAACTCTCTGTAGGCTTTCTGCCTAGGTCCTCTGATTTCAAATCCATCACTTTAGATGCAGAGTTGGACCTATAATACAGCTAGTCCCCAAAGTTTATTGCATCTTTTAAGTTTTAACATATGCAGAGATCCTTGTAATACATTTAAAATGACTTAAAAGCTTGGGCCAGCATAATGGCTCCCTCTTTCATATTTCCTCATAATCTTTCCCCTCTCAGTTCCCTGTGTTGCTTTTGTTTTCTGTCTCTTCACTCTCTAATTTGTCCTCTCTGTGTATGATTTAGAATTCTAGGTAAGGAATCTATCCCTAGCAGGATAGTTAGCAATCTCTCTGCAACATATAACCTTAAAATGCTACTTGGATTATTGAGAAAGTTAAATGATTGTCAGTATGTTTCAGAGGCTGGATTCTAAGATGAACTATCCATTATGACACCATGCCTATAATATCTCTGCCCTTTTCTATATAGCTTCCAACCTGATATTCTTAAAACTGAGAACCTGACCACATTGTTTCTCTTCTTACAATATTCTATAGTTTCCAGTTGCCTCTATGATAAAATACAAAATATTCTTTCAGATTTGCAAACCACTTATCATCCAGTTCCTATTGCACTTTTTCACTCACTCTCCATTCCAGTTATATAGACTTGCTAATTCTTTTCCCTATGCATTTCTTCTCCCATCTTCATGTTTTTGTGTAGGTTGTCTCTGGATGCCTGGAATGTTCTTTTCCTCATCTCAACTTTTTCCTTCAGAGCCTAGCTCAGGTGTCCTCACCTGCTCCCCACCAGTTGTTAGTGAGTCTTGAAATTGCTTTACATTAATCTGTGTATATATTGTCTTATCACCTATTCCCACTTGTCTAATCAAACATGAAGCTTCTTGGGGAGCTGGGACTACTTTATTTTTTGTATCCACAGGTCCTAATCTTATTCACAGTAAATGCTTAATACAAGCATATTGCATATTGCAAACTATGCTGAAATGTATCACTTCTAAAATATTGTATCCAAAGCCTGCATGTCTCAATTTTATTTTGGAAAAAAAAGAAACTACTAAAAATGTTATATACAAGGTAGTTAATATCCAAAAGCCTTAATTGGGTGTGGGGTGTGTGTGGGTGTGGGTCCTGATAGAATGTTTCTTCACAAGTAGAAGAACATCTATGATGGAACTTTGTACTCTTACTGATTTTGGGAATAATAACTGTAGCAATTAACAATTCTATAGTATTTTAATGAAAGTCAATGGATTTACATACAATACATGTACCCAATAGCTTTCAAAGCCAACAGTACAATTTAGGAAGCAACTTTTAAAGTAAATCTAAAACCTGAGGGGGAGGGGGACAGCTAGGTAGCTGGGTTTAAGTTAGGAAGATTTATCTTGCTGAATTAAAATCAGATTTCAGATACTTAATAGCTGTGTTACCCTGGGCAAGTCATTTAATCCTATTTGCCTCAGTTTTCTCATCTGTCAAGTGATTTGGAGAAGGAAATGGCAAACCACTCCAATATTTTTACCAAGAAAGTCCCAAATGAAATAATGAAAATTTGGACATTACTGAAAATAGCTCAATAACAACAAAACAATAACAAATATAATAAAATATTATTGCAACATAGGAACTTATAAAAGAGGCAATTTCAGAGAAAGTTGGAAAGACATGAATTTATACAGGGTGAAATGAACAGAGCCAAGAGAACAATTTATGCAGTAACAACGTTGTAGAGACAAACGATTTTTAAAGAATTAAGAATTCTGATGAATG
Organism: Myrmecobius fasciatus; assembly: GCA_023553655.1. NCBI lineage: Eukaryota > Metazoa > Chordata > Mammalia > Dasyuromorphia > Myrmecobiidae > Myrmecobius > Myrmecobius fasciatus. The sequence continues at coordinate 61,562 of JAJPUD010007104.1, forward strand.
CAATGACCAATTATATTTCTAGGGGACCAGTGAAACATACCACCTACCTCTTGAGAGAGCTAATGTAGGATTTTGTTTTGCCTGACTCTGCATATTTGTTACAAGTGTTTTGTTTTTCTTTTTTTAGTTTGGAAAAGGGGAGAGGGAGAAAATTAAAGCTTATTGAGAAAGAAAAAGTCAACTAAAGAAAAAGAAGCAAATGTAGCTTGTTGCAGAAAACTGGATTTGGAATCTGAAGCTGGGTCCCCACTTCACTGGTCACTACTTGTGTGGATTTGGGCCAGTTATGGTGTTAGTTTGAATGGTCTCTAAAGTCTCTTTAATCTTGAAATCCTATGAAGATAAAAGAAATATGTTCTAATCTCACTGATAGAGTTATAGCAAGTATAAATTCCACTTTTGGGACAAAAAGACTTAGTAGATTTTCCTAATTATAAGGAAAGATATAGTTATCTCACTCTAGATTTTTAATTGGGCTAGATTATAATACTCAGAAGCAAAAACAAAAGCAAAACAAAAAATCTTACATTGTTTCTGTTGAATCCAGAGAAGCTTCTATAGTTGATGAAAATACTTCAATTTTTTATCAGAAAGGAATTGTCTGGTGTGCATTCATTCTGAATAATATCCTTATATAGCAGCCTGAACTTTGGAGGCTGACAGGCCATAAAAGGAATGGAGAAAGAGAAACAGAAGGGAGACAGGGAGAAAGTTTCCAAAATTCTACTTAATATCCCAGAGTAATTTCTCTGGTGATATTTGGTTTATTTAGGAAAGTTGCCAAGAGGATTTAGGAATTTTTCTACTGCTGATTAATAATAATAGTTTTAATTTATAGTTCATCTATGGCTGTGATTCATATCAAGTTCTGAAACTGGCCTCCCAATTGTTTTATTCCAGTCTTTGAGTAGGATGTTTAAGAAGTCAATTTAGACTAACTCTGTGCTATGTCCCAAGAGATTTAATTAGGAACATATTCTTGGGCCAGTTCTGGGGATTACAGGAGAATTATCCTCAGGAAGTCAATTTTGATACATATTGTCTTGAGTTGATGGAATGCTCCAGATTCAGTGGGAAAAAAAAATGTGTGTGTGTGTGTGTGTGTGTGTGTGTGTGTGTGTGTGTGTGTGTAGGCCTGAAGAAAAAATTGACTTATTTTTATGGCCTAAACTTTTATATATGTATATATGTGTGTATATATGCATATATCTATGTATGTGTATGTATGTATATATGTATACACACATAATATATACACTATATATGATATATATGTACACATATCACGTTAAACTAAATGAGTAAGATATTTTAGATTTTCTCATGAATTCCAGAATTAGTCACTTGATTTTTAGTGACCTCAGAAGTCGGACATTATTGCTCTATATCTATAATGTACTAGTCTCTTCTTCTCCAGTTCCAGGGTATTTAACATGGTTTAATAAATGTCTAATAGTTATGAAGGAACTAATGCTAATCTCATAGATTTTTCCCATGCATATTAAAATTTGGACCATTTTATTCTACCAGCCAGTGTCATGGATGCTATTTCTATGACTGCACGCCTATCTCTAGTACTCAAACTCACCAGGCATCTTCATGACAATTATTTAAAGATAATAGGACCCTCCTTGATAAATGGTCAAAAGATATGAACAGACAATTTTCAGATGAAGAAATTGAAACTATTTCTAGTCATATGAAAAGGTGCTCCAAATCACTACTGATCAGAGAAATGCAAATTTAGACAACTCTGAAATACCACTATACACCTGTCAGATTGGCTAAGATGACAGGAAAAGATAATGATGAATGTTGGAGGGGATGTGGGAAAACTGGGACACTGATACATTGTTGGTGGAACTGTGAACTGATCCAACCATTCTGGAGAGCAATCTGGAACTATGCTCAAAATGTTATCAAACTGTGCATACCCTTTGACCCAGAAGTGTTTCTATTTGGCCTATATGCCAAAGAAATCTTAAAGGAAGGAAAGGGACCCACATGTGCAAAAACGTTTGTGGCAGCCCTTTTTGTAGTGGTTAGAGACTGGAAGCTGAATGGATGCCCATCATTTGAAGAATGGCTGAATAAATTATGGTATATGAATGTCATAGAATATTATTGTTCTGTAAGAAACGACCAGCAGGATGATTTCAGAGAGTCCTGGAGAGACCTACATGAACTGATGCTGAGTGAAATGAGCAGAACCAGGAGATCATTATACACAGCAACAAGACTATATGATGATCAATTCTGATGGACATGGTTCTCTTCAATAATGAAGTGATTCAAACCAGTTCCAGTTGTTCAGCGATGAAGATAATTATATACATCCAGAGAGAGGCCTGTGGGAACTGAGTGTGGACCACAACATTTTAATGCTTTCTGTGAATATTTGCTTGCATTTTGTTTTCCTTCTTAGGTTATTTTTTTCCTCCTCTTTCTTGATATGATTTTTTTGTGCAGTAAGATAACTGTATAGATATGTATACATATATTGGATTTGTCATATAATTTAACATATTTAACATGTATTAGACTATCTATCATCTAGGGGTAGAGGGTGGGGGGAAGAAGGGGAAAAATTTGGAACAATTTTTTTTGCAAAGGTCAATGTAGAAAAATCACTCATATGTTTTTAAATAAAAAGTCTTAATTAAAAAAATAATAAAGATAATAGGACTAGTATTATAATCCTAATACCAGAAAAACTACTTTTAGTTTGAGCCTATCAGACAGGGAATAGCCTTCTTAGTTGAAGCCATCTGAGAGTGAGAGGATAGTAATTAGAAAGAAGAATTGAACTTTGCCCTCCTGTGTATGTCTGCCCTGTATATCCCTGGTGTTGTCATGATAGACAGATAGATGGATGGCAGGAAACATGATGCCATGAAAAGAGCAGTAGATTTGAAATGAGGAGACTGGGTTTCTAGTCCTGGTTCTGCTACTAATTAACTTGAGACCTGAGTGAGATAAGTTTTGATACTTGTCTGATCTTTGGGTCTTGACTTATAAAATGATTAGATGCTCACCAAGACCCCTTTCAAATCTAGATTTCTTTTACTCCATGATACTAATACATTCTAATGGTCCTCAGGTAAATGAAAGGAATTTTGTTAGATATTCATGCTTTTGTGATGTTGACATTAGGCACCATGTTTCTCTTCCTTCTGTATCATTGTTCTCTTGATAGCCATTTCCTCCACTTTTCCTATATTAGCTTGTTCCTTTAGGCTCTAGCTTATGTGTTATGCAAAATCTGACAACCTGTCATCTGGTCCAACTCCTTTTCTTGCTGTCATCTTTGTTACTATTATTATTTTGATATTTTTATGTTATCAGATTGAATCAACCTGTCCTAACAATAGTGAACTGGCCTCTAAACCAAGACAGCCTCTATTCAAATCTTGCTTCTGACATATATAGATTGAGAGATGCTGGACAAGTCACTTATTTTCCCTGTGCTTTTGCTATCTCTCTCTGTGACAGAATAATATCTGATCTTCACTGTTAGAAGATACTTGTTTCTTTTTCACATTTATTTATTTTATTTTTCATTTATGGAATAAAGAAAGAATTTCTACAATGTAGTGTAATAAAAATGATTGTACATGAAACTGGAAATCTGTTATGTACAACTTGATCTTCCTTTCAAATATATAATAAATTTATCATGTAAATTTCTTATTTTCCTTCTCTGCCTCCTCTCCCTTCCCTTGCCATAGACAACGGCAACCATTAGATAAACATTTAGACAGGTAAATATAGTTATAGATAGATACAATGTATATGTAAAATTATTGTATACATAATTCCATTTATCATTTTTTTCTCTGAATACAGGTAGTACCTTTCTTTTTTTGTCTTTTATGGTTAATTTGGATATTTGTAACAGTCAAAATGACATTTGCTGAAAGTCATTTTTAAAAAAAATAATAGCTTTTTATTTTCAAAATATATGTAAAGATACTTTTCAACATTCAATCTTGCAAGACCTTGTGTTCCAAATTTTTTCTCCTTCCTCCCACCTTCTCCCCTAGATAGCAAGCAATCCATTATATGTTAAACATGTACAATCCTTCTATATTTATTTCCACAATCATCATACTGCACAAGAAAAATCAGATCAAAAAGAAAAAAAGTGAGAAAAAAACCAAAAAGCAAGCAAACAACAATTAAAAAGATGAAAATACTATGTTGTGATCGACATTCAGTCCTCCCAGTTCTCTTTCTGGATGCAGGTGGCTCTCCATCACAAGTCTATTGGAGTTGGCCTGAATCACCTCATTATTGAAAAGAGCTACATCCATTAGAATTGATCATCACATAATCTTGTTGTTGCTGTGTATAATGATCTCTTGGTTTTACTCACTTCACTTGGCATCAGTTCATTTAAGACTCTCCTGGCCTTTCTGAAATCATCCTATTGATCATTTCTTATAGAATAATAAAATAATATTCATATACCATAACTTATTCAGCCATTTCCCAACTGATGGGCATCCACTCAGTTTCCAGTTCCTTAGTACTATAAAAAGGGCTGCTACAAACATTTTTTTTGCACATATGGGTCCTTTTCCCTTTTTTATGATGTCTTTGGAATACAAACCCATGAGAGATACTACTGGATCAAAGAGTATGCACAGTTTGATAGCCCTTTGGAAATAATTCCAAATTGCTCTCCAGAATGGTTGGATCAGTTCACAACTCTACCAACAATGTAGTAGTGTCCCAGTTTTCCTACATCCCCCCTCCAACATTCATCATTATCTTTTCCTGTCATCTTAGCCAATCTGAGAGTTATGTATTAGTACCTCAGAGTTATCTTAATTTACATTTCTCTGATCAACAGTGATTTAAAGCATTTTTATATGATTAGAAATGGTTTCAATTTCTTCATCTGAAAATTGTCAGTTCACATCCTTTGACCATTTATCAACTGGAGAATGATTGTATTCTTACACATTTGAGTCAATTCTCTATATATTTTGGAAATGAAATCTTTATCAGAACCCTTGGATATAAAAGTTTTCCCCAGTTTTCTGCTTCTCTTCCAATCTTGTCTGCATTGGGTTTGTACAAACATTTTTAACTTAATATCAACAAATTTATCCATTTTGCATTTCATAATGTTCTCTAGTTTTTGTTTGGCCATAAATTCCTAAACTCATTCTTAAAACAATATTGTTTTTATTCTGTTATTGGTTCCACTTATTTCATTCTTTAATATTTCATGCAAATTTTCCATGTTTTTCCTAAGATTACTGAGCTCATCATTCCATAGGACAGTAGTATTCCATCACAATCATATACCATAACTTGTTCATTCATTCCCCAATTGATGGGCATCCTTGCAGTTTCTAGTTCTTTGCCATCACAAAGAGAGCTGCTATAAACATTTTAGAACATATGGGTTCTTTTCCTTTTTATTCATAAACATTTTGAGAGAGAGAGATCTTACCTCAAGTGACAAATGTTGGGAAGAAGGTATTTATTTCTTCACACACCTACACCCACCCACACACATATATATATAATCCCTGTACTCAAAAAAATCATAGATATGAGCCAAAAAAACACTTATCAGATGGCCCGAGTTAATAAAGTCTTTTATTTAAAGCCCATGGTGATCATTGGTTGGGATGAAGTAAAAAAAAAAATATTGTGCTGTTGTGAGGCAATTGAGGTTAAAAAACTTGTCCGGAGTTACCAACTGGTAAGTGTCTGAGAATGAATTTGAATTCAGGTCTTCTTGACTCCAGAGTAGATAGAGCAACTCTATCTACTGCACCATCTAGCTGCTCTAGAGATCAGTTGTTTTTACTAAAAGTCATAAGGAAGGGGATGATTCAGAAGGATCAGTCCACAGAATCAGATTAAAGTTTCAGGAGTCTATAATTAAATGTAAGGAAGCCAGAAAATGTGTCTAGTGAGTAGACAGAGAGTCAATGACCCCTTTAAATAAAGGAGAATATTTTCTGTTGCAATGGGAGGGGTACATTTTTAAGTTATGTTTGGTCAATTTCTTTAGCTCACTCTTTTAAAAATAATTTGCATTTATATTAAAATTATAGCTATTTAGAGAAGAAAAGCCTCTAATCCAGTTGCCACCCACATTCGAATAAGAAACTGAGGCTCAGGAAGCTTAATTGATTTTCAGACTCACAACTAATTACTGGCAGATATATTTGACTTACTCTAAGGAAATTAGTATGAGTAGTAGGATAAGGGGTGAAGGATGTGGCATCAAAGACACTTTAAAAATAGGATTTTTGTCCCTGGATTTCTTAATATTCTCTGTTCCACAGCTCTATTCAATCTTCCTTACCTGTCATGGGAGCCACCTGCTAGTGGCTGCTGAGGATCTAATTCTGTCCGGCAGAACAGATCCCTTCATATGAGAGGATGATAGCAATATAAGGAGATTGAGAGGCAGTTGCATTCTCTGACCTCTCTTCTCTTCCCTCCGATTTATTTCATTCCCAATCCACAAGCAATATTTGCATCAGTAAGAGCTGAGTTGCTATCTCTTCAAGTGTGTTATGATTCACAGCTGTGGGGGCTTTCAGAGAACCAATCTGCCCCTTCACACTTAGGTGTGGTCCTTAATACTTACCCATAGGATTAGTGCTAGCTTTTTTCTTTTTTTCTTCTAGAACCGAGGAACTGAGTGATAGGATGATTCAATCCAATGAGGATTTAAAAAAAAATCTACTTTGTATAAAGCACAGATTAGGAGTCCAGAAGAAGCAGTACAAGCACACTCTAAAGGTCTGTCTGAAAAACTTTAATATAGATTGTGGAGTATGGAAGGCACTAGTACAAGGTTTCCCAGTATGGTATACCCATATCAAAGAAAGTTTTTGTTCTATAAATAAAGCAGGAATTGTAGTACCATAAAGGAAATGTAAGATATGCAAATATAGAGACATCTCCATCTCAAATGTTCAAACATTATTTTTGTCTGTTCTCTGTGTTGGACTAATTAGTCATAGTCCAATACATTATACTATGATCCCAACATCATGATATTATTGGTCCCCTTTAAATATAAAGAATAAATAACAAAGGCATAAATGCCCCTTAAAGACTTGCTATCTACCAGAAGGGTGTGATGAGATATGAATAATATTTAGAATGCATAATTACAATACCAGGTAATATGAGGGAAAACTTCAAGGAAGAGTTAGCATCTCAACTGAGTCTTAGATAAGGATAAAAGACCAACAGAGCTGAGAATGGGTATATACTAGGTATGTAGGTCAGTTTGTATAGATGCATGGAAACTAACAATGTAGCATCAAGTTTAAGTAGTGTTATTTATTTTTCCAAATTCATGCAAAGAGAGTTTATAATATTTCTCTTTGCAAAATTTTGTGTTCCAAATTTTTCTACCACCCTCTCCTTTCTTTCCCCTCCTTAAGACAGCAAGCAATCCAATATAGGTTAAACATGAGCGATTTTTATAAACATATTTCAATATTCATCAAGCATCAAGTTTAAGAAATAAATAGTATGATAGAACCACATCATACATTTATCTTTTTTACATGGATTCAACTATATGTACTTGGCCAAAAAAGGGAGGAAAAATTAAATAGTATAGGTTGAGTTAATCATTATTCCACTCAGTAATGTTCTGGATAATGATTGTGAGAGGAAAGTTATGAATCTATTCTCTGAGAGTAGGAACATCTCTCTTTGCTAAGAGTAATTCAAAATTGCTTCTTTATCATACCCACAGATAGTTTATACCTAGACAGGTGGAACTAATAAGAGGGACAGCCTTACTTGGAATTCTTAACATTCCTAGCCAGGTAAAATTTCTCTTCTGTCTTTTTGACCTTTTATTGTTTCTTGTCTCATAGGAAAGCAGTCTTATTTATTTCCTGCCTCTGAGAATAGGAGCATCTCTCCTTGCTAAAGATAATTCAAGAATCTCCTCATTATCTCACCCCAGATAATCTGTTCATTCTGCAGAGTCAGGTAGAACTAATGAATGGAGACAAAGTTAGTTCAACTTCTTAGCATTCCTGACTGTCTCTATGTTTCCTCCATATTACTTTTGACTTCTTTTTAATCCTTGTTTTTGCCTCATAGGAAAGCAGAAGAAATAGTTATGTATGGATATAGGCAATCTCTAATGTAATCACATTTATGTGTGAAGCTCTTTATTTTATTTTAAAATTTTCTGTTATTAACATCATCTTAGTTTTTAAGAGTAAGTATTCCTCAGAAAATACTCAGCTCAGGGAAACATCTTTTATAACAAAGAATAAAAACAAAGATTAAAAGCAATTCAGCATAACTAATCTATACTTCAATTAATTTTATATCTATCTAAATATCTATCTATATGTATAGTATTCCTTATCCAATAGCCTTCCCATTTTCAAGAAAAGGAGGGAGGTGTACTCTCATATATTTTCTTTGGAGTCAAACTTGATTGTTATAATTGCATAGCATTCAATTTCGTTTTTTTGTTGTTCTTTTAATTTCTGTTGTTAAAGTCATTATGTATGTTTTTACCTGGTTCTGCTTTGTTCATTTTCTATCAGTTCATATATCTTTCTATATCTACCTATATCATTTACATTCATATTTATTATAGTGGAGTGGAATAACATTCTCTCTCATTCATGTACCACAGTCCATCTCATCATTTCCCTGATCAATGGACATTATCTTATCCATTTTATTTCTACTACAAGAAAGTGCTTTATAAATATTTTGGAGTACATATAACTTTTGCTTATATCTTTTATCCCTTTTGGTATATATCTTAACAGTGACATCTCTGAATTAAAGAGGTTGGACTTTTTCATCACTCTTCAATATTATTCCAAATTATTTTCAAGAATAGTAGATCTATTCACAACTTCATCAGGAGTATACTAATAAGCCTTTCTTTTTACAGCGTTTCCACTATTTTTTGATTCCAGCATTTTGACATCTTTGCCCAGTTTTTTTTGCTGTGAGATAGAATCTCAAAGTTGTTTTGATTTGCATTTTTCCTAACATTAATGATTCTCAGTATTTTATAATACAGTTATGAATAGTTTATAATTCTTCTTTTGAGAACGGTGCATTCATGTCCTTTGATCACTTAGCATGAAACTCTTTCAAAGACATTCATTTCAGAGACATCTCCTTCTTTACCTATTTTTATTTTCCTTTATTTGAATAGAAGTCCTGGTTCTCACCTGTCTCGTCAAAAAATGACTTACAGAAGTATTATGAAAAATTAAATTTAAATTGTTTCTTTATCAAGATTCTTTAATTAAAATTTTCAGGCAATCTGATTATCCTTATATTATTTCTCCTCTCTATTTTCCAGATCAGTTGGCTTTCTGATGAGATGTTTAATATTCTCTTCTATTTTTCATTCCTTTGATTTTGTTTATTATTTCCTTGTGTTTTAGAGCATCATCAGTTTCTCTTTGCCCACTTATTTTCTTTCTTAAGGTTTTGGTTCTCTATTTCAAGTTGGTTTGTAATATTCTTCATTTTCTTGGATTGCTATTTTTTCTAATTTTTCCTCAATTTCTCTTATTTGATTTTTAAATTCTTCTAAGAAATCATTCACTGATTAGAACAATTGGGCATTTCTCAATGAAAAAGGAGTGAGTTGCAGGGAGTAAGATTATTTGCAGGACAATATGACCTGGAATTCTAGCCATGATATAAGAATAGAAAGGAGAGAGCCCAAGGTTGAACCTCAGAATGAACCTCAGAAAATAACTGTAAGAAAGATCTTTCCGTACCTCAGAACTAGAACTTGATCAATATTAATAGCTGCTAAAAATAAAATAAAACAATAAAATAAATAAAAATGAGTAAGCAAGAGAGAAAGTCCCAACTATAAATAACTACTGTAGGGATAGAGAATATCTGAGTTCATATTTAGAGGAAGTTTATGGAGCTAACCAATTACTCAGTGATGAAGAGAGCCATCTACACCCAGAGAGAGGCCCGTGGGAACTAAGTGTGGACCATAACATAGCATTTTCATGCTTTCTGTTGATGTTTGCTTGAATTTTATTTTCCTTCTCAAGTTTTATTTTTCTTTCTAGATCCGATTTTTCATTGTAGCAAGATAACTGTATAAATTTATATATATTGGATTTATCATATATTTTAACATAGTTAACATGTATTGTACTACCTGCCATCTAGGAGAGGGGATGGGGGGAAGAGGGAAAAATTTGGAACAGAAAGTTTTGCAAAGGTCACTGTTGAAAAATTACTCATACATATGTTTTGTAAATAAAAAGCTTTAATTAAAAAAGAAAAAGAAAAAAGATAATGGAGCTAAAATAAAAAGCCACTCCTTTCTAGGACTGAGGCTGCCTCTAAACTTCACTTGTCCCTAGGGTCTCTCTTGTTTGTTGATTCAATAGAGTTGACTTGGAGGTGTTTGCACTTTACTCTTCTGGAACCTATATTTGTGGAAGTTGGTCTTTCGTGGGGTCCTCTTAGGTTGTCTTAGGAGAACAATAGCTTTACCTTGACTTTTGTTCATTTCTACCACTTTACATTCCCTCTTGAGACAATGTTTTTCTCCTCTTTGGAGGAAATTGGAGAGCTAAAAGTTTTCTGACTTACTCTGTCATCTTCCCAGAAGCCTTTTTAAAATAATTTTTTTTTGGTGGCAGCCATCTCATAATGATCTACCCTTTGCTCTAGGCTGCCATCTCTTAAAAAGTCCCTACCTGCTTTATTTGTACAAAGTTAAGGGAGACTTTTGTCTTTTATGTTTACTCTACAATCAGACCTACTGGCAAGATGTGAGTATTGTTAGAAAAGTAGATTAGAATGTAGTTTTGAACAGGAATAATATAAAATTAGGCTGGAAAAGTAAATTGGAATCAAGTTTTAGAGAATCTTAAATGCAAGTTAAGGAGCTTGTATTTTCCCCTAACTCCAATAGGAAGCTAACGGAGACTTTAGTAAAGGGAATGACAGTCAAATCTCTCTGATAGAAAAAAAAAGATTTTAGCAGAAGTGTGGAAGATGAATTTTTAAAAAGGGAGAAGCAAAAATCAGGAAAAACTGATAGCTGAGTGAGAGTAACATAACTGGCTTTAAACAAAGAGCTTGGCCATTTAAATAGAGAAAGATTGGACCTATTATTTCATTAGTTTAGGTAACTCCTAGATAAAGAAACTACTAATATTGACAGGTACCTTCACTGAAATGTGCAGGCTTAGAGACTTGCTTAGAAGAGAATGGAGAAATTTATTGACTTGCCCAGAGTCGCATAGCTAATGTGTGTCAGAGGCCTATCTTGAACTTAGAACTCCCTGGCTTTGAGATTAGCTGTCTTCCCTTTGTTCTAATAGTTCTCAAACTTTTTGGTCTTAGGACCCATTTATACTCTTAAAATTTACTGAGGCCCCCCCTTAAAGAACTTTTGCTTATATGGACTATTGATTTTTAATATATTCGAAATTAAAACATCTTAATATTTTATGAAAATTATTTTGTCTTCATAGATCCCCTGACCATTAAAAACCCCCATACCACCCTGTGAGAACTACTGTTACACAACACAAAAACTCTTTGGAGATATAAAAATAATAATTCATATTTATATAGTCTAGGTAGCTAAGTGCTACAGTGGATAGAGTGACAAACCTGCTGTCAGGAAGACTCATCTTCCTGAATTCAAATCTATCTTCAAACACTTACTAATTATGTGACCATGGTAAAGTTTATTGAACCTGTTTGTTTCTATTTTCTCATCTATAAAAATGAACTGGAAAAGAAAATGGCAAGCTTCTTTATATCTTTGCCAGGAGAACTACAAATGAATCCCAAGAGTCAGATACTACTGAAAAACAACAGAACAATTTACATACTGCTTTATGGTTTGCAAAGCACATTCTGCATAGCAGTCTTGCAACATAGATAATAAAGGAATATTAGTAAGAACTACTGCTGCTCTCAAAGAAGATAGGGAGGAGTTGCTCCTTTTTGTGGACACTTTCTCTAAAGAGTCCTTGAATAATTTCTGGTATTTTCTCCAGAATTATAAATAATATCAACTGAGTCCCAGATCTCTGTGCCTCTCATACTTACAAGGGTGCCTCTAAAACTCATTTTACAATCCATATTCAGGAAATAAATTCATCCATATTCAAGAAATAAGCAAATCAGAAAAAGCAGCAAACCCAGTCTCAGGATTACCTAGGCAGAATAAAGCTTTAACTGCCATGTACTTGCAGCTGTCATATAGCTTGGGTAGTGAGAAGGGTACCAGTCTCCTGTCCAACCTCTGCACAGCAATTTAGGAAGAGAGAGCTACTTACTTCACAGGAATATCTAAGAAAATGAGACAGAAGGCAAAGTAGGGTCTCCTTACTCAGCAGTCCTCCATATTCAGTGGCCAATAAAGATTCCATTATCCCAAAGCACCAAACCCTTTCAATATTGAGCCACATGCATCATCAGAAGAGCTCCAATGCATGATCCTTGACACGTCCAAATGCATGTTCCTTAGGCCCTAACTGTTGATACATATACACATACTCCATTTTGCAGAAGATTGAGGAAATAAGATGTCAATAAACTGGTCCTTTATTGTAATACTAGTGCCTGAGGTGGAATTTGTACCTCCATTGTATTGTCACATGTAGCAGCTCATTGAATAGGTTGAGGAACAAAGAAAAGGCAAAGATGACTAAGAAATTATGCCTGTGGACACTTTAAATGCAATAATATATTAATAGTTAATAATAAATTTCATTTACATATCACTTTTAGGTTTGAAAATCCTCGATTCTCACAACAATCCCATAACACAGGAAAGAAAACAGGCTCAGAGCAATCTAGCCTATTGCCATACAGTTAATCTGAGATGAAATTTAAGCTTCATTCTTCTTGACTCCTGGTCCACTCTACTCTCATCTATATCAGCCTTTCTTTCAATATATCCTCACTAGTCCTTGTCTGAATTCTATTTTCAGTTGATTCTGACCAAATTTTAAAGGGAAAACATTCTTTTTTAAAGGATCTCCCAGCTTTTAAAGTATATCACAGTTTGCTATTTTTGATCATAATGTAATGCCTTTGTTATTCAAAAATTCTAAAAATCTCTTAAAAGATGTCACAGCAAAAAGCCCACATGTATTCTAGATGGAGAAACATAACGTAGAATTTTAACTTTTAAAAAATTCTCACCCAAGCAAGTCCTAACAGAAATGAAGAAAGCCTTCGATGGACCATTATTCTTCTAATTAGAGACAAGTTAGAAAGCTTAAGTAGCTGCTGAAATCAAAATCATGTGTTTCTGTTACAGGAAATGACACATGTAGATTTTCCTGCAGACAAGAATCTTTTTCTCCCCTTTCCTCAGCCACAATAACTTGAAATGGTCTGTCTGCTGGCACAGAAATTGAGTTGGTTAAGGTGGTCAATAAACTAGAGGAAAGCTCCCCTGTGCTCTCAGAGCTTTCTTTGACATCCGAAGCTAAGAAAGTATGACAAACAATAATCTGAGTGTAGGTATTTTTTAGAGAAATATATTTCCAAAAAAAGTCTACCTCATTCATGTTTATGTACACTTTTAGCATGTCACCAGTTATTCTGAGTTCCAACCTACATGGGTAAAATGTGATAATGAATTGTACTCCAGCCTCCAAACTAATCACATGATTGCTTCAAGTTAATTATCTAGCCCAAGAGTGAATTATGGAACTCTGTTGAATGTCTGGACATCTTTAAAACCCCCTACTTGCTGTTCTTAAATCAGTGGAGGCCAAATTTCTTTTTCTAACATTGGCCTTTTATAGAAGCGCCATAAGCTGCTTTGAGAGGTTGTCTCAAAATTGCTCTTTTTGAAAAAACAGGCCTGAGGCTCACATACCATTGATTGTTTGCAGTAGCTTCCAGGTGACACTATAGAAAACAGGAGGGATCCAGCAAAATGCTATACTAACCACATTACCTTGCTTCTTAGCCAAAGATATGTGTTCCTGGTAAAATTTCTTTGCCAGGTTATCTTGTTGAGGGTTCTGAAAAGTATGTGTTGTCATGATCTTCATAATTAGCCCACCACATGGGGCTAGAATTTGCCCTAAAAGATCTGTTGTTATTTTTCTATTTTATTTTTCAGGGGGAAAATAGTTTTTAGAGTGGGTCTTTGAAATGGAGGACTATTCATGGTTAAATATTTCAAGTCTGTGGGTTGATAGTGATATTGACTTTGTTTTCTTTGATTTCAAAAGGCTCTTCTTGATGAGAGGCACCAGCCACAAAAAAAGCTCACTATGTAGTTATAAAGTTATTCTAAATCTAGACAAAATGTCATAATTCCAATTTATGAAACCATTGGAATAGGAAAATAGGTATTTTATTTAATTTCCCATATACAAGTATTTAGAAATCCTGATTTATATTGGTTGAAATAATTCAAACAAAAATATTTTTGCTTTATGACCAGACAGACATAGAGTTCACTGGAATTATCTTCAGATTATTTTTTGGCTTTCACATGTACTAATAGAGTGCTCTGAACCAGCTGTACAGCAAGTTATAAAGAGTTAATTAGAGGTCCAAGAGTTGCCTGGACTAAAAGACCAGCAGGTAAAACTTGGGGAAATAACAGTTCCTTCATCTCTTTTCTCTTATTGTTTTGTTGGTTGATCATAAGGGATTATGTTTCTTGAAGCATTCTGTCTGGTAAAATGACCAACCCACTTTGTCTTCTCTGCCTGATGGAAACCTTGTTGAGTCTGGGTTTATCTGACCTTGAATCTTGCCTAATTTGATTCTGCTGTCATGACCCAGACTGACCTAAATTGCCTATAATCCTGATGACATTTCCTTTCCTGTCTTTGAATTCTGCTTAGCCTTGTCCTAATAATCTTTTCAGCATGTACTTGTGGAAGCTAATCTATTTACTTGGTCATTTTAGTTATTTTCTGTGTCTTCTTTTCAATATTATTTGTGACTGTAGGCAAAATTTTATATATTACTGAAGAAGTTGCCATTTGCTCAAGTACTGGTAATATATCAGAAATTTGCCAGAGAATTAAACTTTCACTGGCAAATAGTTCAAATTTAGAAAAAAAATTGTCTTTGTGATTCAACAAACATTTATTTGAAACCAGATGACAAAAATATTTTACAAACACTTTCATAGAATGATTGTCACTTTTGATTTTATTTTTGTTATTTGACCATTTTTGCTTTTTGCTTAAAAGTGAATAATTGATATCAATATTTACAAAAAAGATTTATGAAGTTAGACAGACCCAATCATTTTTTTTTATTTTTTTATTTTATTTGCATAACATATGTGTAGGTAATTCTTCAACAATAACCCTTACATAGCTTTCTGTTACAAATTTTTCCCCCCAACTCCCTACCCCTCCCCTAGATGGCAGGATATTCAATACATGTTAATTATGTTAAAATATTGGCAAATCGAATATATGTATACATATTTCCAAACTTATTGTTGTGCAAGAAAAATCTTATCTACACAAACGATATATCAGATAAAGGAAACACAATGTAAGCAAACATCAATCAAGGAGTATGAGAATGTTATGTTGTGGTCCACATTTCGCATCCCTCTCTCTGGGTGTATATGGCTTTCTTCAGTGAACAATTGGAGGTGGTTTGAAACATTTCATTGTTGAAGAGAGCCATGTCCATCAGAATTGATCGTCATATAGTACTATTGTTGCCGTGTATAATGATCTCCTGGTTCTGCTCATTTCACTCAGCATCAGTTCATGTAAGTTTCTCCAAGCCTCTCTGAAATCATCGTGCTGGTCATTTCTTACAGAACAATAATATTCCATAATATTCATATACCATAATTTATTCAGCCATTCTCCAATTGAAGGGCATCTATTCAATTTCCAGTTTCTAGCCACTACAAAAAGGGCTGCCACAAACATTCTTGAACATGTGGGGCCTTTTCCTTCCTTTATGATTTCTTTGGGATATAAGCCCAATAGAAATGCTGCTGGGTCAAAGGGTATGCACAGTTTGATAACTTTTTGAGCGTAGCTCCAAATTGTTCTCCAGAATGGCTATATCCGTTCACAGCTCCACCAACAATGCATCAGTGTCCCAGCCCTCCCACATCCCCTCCAACATTCATCATTAACTTTTCCTGTCATTTTAGCCAATCTGAAAGGTGTGAAGTGGTACCTCAGGGTTGTCTTGATTTGCATTTCTCTGATCAATAGTGATTTGGAACACCTTTTCATATGAGTATAAATAGTTTTTTTTTTTCAAAAGTACATGCATATCTATAATATGCTGCAATTAGTTATAACAAATAACAATAACATTATCAATAGGATTATGTAACATACACTTTAAACATAAGCATTAACATTACACAAACTAATAGATATAACAAAACATAATTAAGTGAATATAACAGCAAAATAAACAAATTCACTCAGTAATTCACATGTATAACAACAAGCAAATGAGATTGTAAGCAAAGCACATTTCATATAGGCAATCTCTAGTACTATTGATCTAGATATCTATGTAACGCTATATTTAGGTTTATCTGAAACATTGTAACTTGCCCTATTGGCGGTCTAATGAATCTAATTCTCTTGTTAGTAACTCTCTCTGATATTATACTTGTTTCAGTCTTTGGTAGAGGATGACCATCAGATTCATCACAGATTTACATAAATACAAAGTGAAATACAAAATAATAACATTAATAATAATACATTATTAATTACTAATATTAGTACATGAATAAATTATGCAAAATAATAAATACAAAATTTAAAAAAAGATTTGAGAGGGAGGGAACTTGAAAATACAGAAAGGGTTGCTTGAGCTGAAAACTAGAAGAAGATGGGTTATAGGTAAGGAGAGAATGCATTCAGCAGTTTGTGGAGGGGATAGGCAAAGGAGATGAAAGATGGAATAAGGAACAGAAAGAAAACTAGTTTTGTGAAAGGTTTTAGATAGATAATGCCTTTATTTTTTTTTATTTGTATAACATATGTATGGGTAGTTCCCCAACCTTGATCTTTACAAAGCTTTCCAATACAAATTTTACCCCCAGGCCCCTCCCCTCCCCCAGATGGCAGGAAGTCCACTACATGTTAATAATGTTGAAATGCTTGAGAAGTTATGCAAGAAAAATCCTATCTACAAGAAAAAAAAAAAAGAATCAGAGAAAGGCAACACAATGCAAGCAAATGTCAATAGAGATCATGAAAATGTTACGTTGTGGCCCATATTTCATGTCCCTCTTTCTGGGTGTATATGGTTTTCTTCAGTGAACAACTGGAACTGGTTTGAGACAATTCTTTATTGCAGAGAGCCATGTCCATCAGAATTGATCATCATGTAATACTGTTGTTGCTGTGCCTGATGATCTCCTGGTTCTGCTCGTTTCGCTCAGCATCAGTTCATGCAAGTCTCTCCAGGCCTCTCTGAAATCGTCCTGCTGGTCGTTTCTTACAGAACAATAATATTCCATAACATTCATATACCATAATTTATTCAGCCACTCTCCAATTGATGGGCATCCCTTCAGTTTCCAGTTTCTAGCCACTACAAAAAGGGCTGCCACAAACATTCTTGCACATGTGGGTCCCTTTCCCTCCTCTAAGATCTCTTTGGGATATAAGCCCAGTAGAAACACTGCTAGGTCAAAGGGTATGCACAGTTTGACAACTTTTTGAGCATAGTTCCAAATTACTCTCCAGAATGGTTGGATCCGTTCACAGTTCCACCAACAATGTATTAGTGTCCCAGCCCTCCCACATCCCCTCCAACATTCATCGTTATCTTTTCCTGTCATTTTAGCCAATCTGACAGGTGTGTAGTGGTATCTCAGAGTTGTCTTAATTTGCATTTCTCTGATCAATAGTGATTTGGAGCAACTTTTCATATGACTAGAGATGGTTTTAATTTCATCATCTGAAAATTGTCTGTTCATATCCCTTGACCATTTATCTATTGAAGAGTGGCTTGAATTCTTATATATATGAGACAATTCTCTATATATTTTAGAAAGGAGACCTTTATCAGAACCATTGAATGTAAAGATGATTTCCCAATTAGATGCTTCCCTCCTAATCTTGTCTGCATTTGTTTTGTTTGTACAGAAACTTTTTAACTTAATATAGTCAAAATTATCCATCTGGTGTTCAATTAGGAGTTCCAAGTCTTCTTTGGACATAAATTTGTTCCACCTCCACAGGTCTGAGAGATAAACTATATTATGTTCCTCTAACTTGCTTACAAAGTCCCTCTTTATATCTAGATCATGAACCCATTTAGATCTTATTTGGTATGTGGTGGTAGGTATGGGTCAAGCCCTAATTTCTTCCACACTAGTTTCCAATTTTCCCAGCAGTTTTTGCCAAATAGAGAGTATTTATCCCAAAAGCTGTGTTCTTTGGGTTTATCGAACACTAGATTGTTAAGGTTAATGCCTAGGTTGTCCTGATAACCTATCCTGTGCCACTGATCCACTGCTCTATTTCTTATCCAGTACCAAACGGTTTTGATGACCGCTGCTTTATAATATAGTTTTAGATCTGGTACAGCAAGGCCACCTTCATCTGCCTTTTTTTTTCATTATTCCCCTTGAAATCCTTGACCTTTTGTTCTTCCAAATGAACTTTGCTACTATTTTTTCTAGATCTGTAAAATAATTTCTTGGGAGTTTGATTGGTATGGCACTAAATAAGTAGATTAGTTTGGGTAGTATTGTCATTTTTATTATGTTCGCTCTGCCTACCCATGAGCACTTAATATTTTTCCAATTGATTAGGTCTGATTTTATTTGTGTGGAAAGTGTTTTGTAATTTAGTTCGTATAGTTTCTGACTTTTCCTTGGCAGATAGATTCCCAAATATTTTATCCTATCATCTGCTATTTGGAATGGAATTTCTTTTTGTATCTCCTGCTGCTGAACTTTGTTGGTAATATATAAAAATGCTGATGATTTATGTGGATTAATTTTGAATCCTGCAACTTTGCCAAAGTTGTGAATTGTTTCTAGTAGTTTTTTAGTTGAGTCTCTAGGGTTCTCTAAGTATACCATCATGTCATCTGCAAAGAGTGATAATTTGGTTTCTTCATTACCTACTCTGATTCCTTTTATCTCTTTTTCTTCTCTTATTGCTAAAGCTAACATTTCTAATACAATATTAAATAGTAATGGTGACAGTGGGCAGCCTTGTTTCACTCCTGATCTTATTGGGAATGGTTTTAGTTTGTCTCCATTACATATGATGCTTGCTGATGG
>JAJPUD010007104.1:95728-114676 GCA_023553655.1 Myrmecobius fasciatus
CCCCCCCTTTATTAAAGCTTTTTTTAAAACATATGTGTGAACAATTATACAGCATTAGCCCTTGCAAAACCTTGTGTTCTAATTTCTGTCCCCTTACCTACCATCTTCCCTAGATGGCAAGTAGCCAAATATATGTTAAGCATTGTAGAAATATATGTTAAATCCAATATATGTATACATATTTATACAATTATCTTGCTACACAAGAAAAATCAAATCAAATCAGAAAAAAAAATGAGAAGCAAAATAAAATGCAAACAAAAAACAACAAAAAGAGTGAAAATGCTATGAATGAACCAAAAATGAAACAAAAAAAGAACCAAACTCAGTTCCCACAATCCTCTCTCTGGAGGTAAATGACCCTTTTCATCACTAAACAATTGGAACTGTTGTAGTACCTCATTTTTTAATCCAGAAAAATAATTCTTATTTTTATCACCTACTTCCTTGAGGATTTGGCTCCAATCATTTTTTGCTATTTTTAAAATTAAATCTATCCTTAAAAGATCAAGACAACACTTTTAGGGGTATTTTTTTATGTGCTGTAGACTCTTGATGGTAGTGTCCAAAAATAGTTCCTAAAATATGTTGGTCAGCTACAGCATAGTTGAAATAAGCATTCAATCTCTTAATCTGGTACTTTGAAAGGAACACCAGTCAATTGTATATTTATATTCTAGTCATTCAAAAAATGTTTGATACTTGTGCATTTTACTAGGTACCCATATCAAAGGGAGGTCTTTGTTTCATGTCAGTGAAATCTACTTTCTAGTTCAGTAACTATGTATATTACTGCCTAATTTATGCTCACACACATTCATTCACTCACAAATTCTTCCCAAGTATCTATTAAAATAATATGTTCTGACACTTTTATTCAAAACACAGCAATATTGCCATATAGAAACACAATGTGTAAGATAACATAGACCTGACCCGAACTTTCCAAGAGCTTATTATTAATGATACACACATTCCATTGACATGAAATAATATGTAAAAAAAAAAGCTATATGGACATATAGTCAACTATATAAAAGTCTCTTAAATGCCAAGGATAGCCTCCCTTCTACATTCTAAATCCTTAATATATTTCAATGCCCACCTCCTTTCACTTCTTCCATTGTCTTCCCTAATTACTATAGTCAACATTACATTTGACCTTCCCTGAATTCCTATTGTATTTGTAAGCAGTACAATAATATTTTTTGTTTATTTGTTTTCCAATTATTTTATATGTCTATGGCTTGTGACTTTGTTAGAATGGCCAAAACTTAAATTTCTTTTGTGTTTCTTGTAATTAGACTATAAATTCTCCAATAGAATGCGAACTTCCCGAGAGCTGGGGCAGTTTTATTTTTATTTTTGTCTACTCAGTACCTGGCACCTTGTAGATGCTTCATATATGCTTGTTGATTGATGGATTGCTTTATAATATCTAGCAGGGTGTTAGGTAATTGATGTTTAGTAAATATTTATTGACTGAATGAAATCATTATCGCCATTTCCCCAAGTGACTGGAAAAGTGTATTTCATATACAGAACAAAGAATAAAAGAGAAATCTTAAAACATATAGTTCTGATTAAATAGGTTTAGAGTTAATCACCATTTTCCCATTTTGTCACTCAAGACTTTATAGAACTGATGAAATGTCAGATTTTTTTATAGTGGAAAGAAGGGAACATTGCATTGGAATAGAGTTGTTTTAGGTCCAATGTTCTGGGGCCAGCATGAAATAATTAGATGAAGGGGCTTTGGGGAAGTCTGTGTTCCTTTATTTGTAAAATGAAAGATCTGAACTAAATCAGAGATGTCATATATGTTCTCTGCAAAGAGAACAGACAAACTACATTAAAATGTGGTTGGGAGATATTTAGCAAAATAAATAAAAATACAGTAGAACATATATAATATTAATAGGTGTTTTGCTAAGTTATTAACATATGAGATTCTTATAGTAACTTTGTTTTTTTTTTTTTTTGAGTTTGACATTTCCAAATAGATGGCATATAAGATTCCTTCCTGCTCTAAATCAATGATCTTATGACATATAGTGAACCCCAAAGAAGTTAAAAATGACCTTCAAAACAAAGGGAATTACAAAAATAGCACATATGTATCAAGGGCCTTATTTTTGTATAGAAATAAAGGAAATAAAGTTAGGAAGAGTGTGGTTAAAGATTTAGTTCTTTGACAACCTGCAACAGCCAAAAAGCCATATTATGATCAAAGTGATGATTCCAAGAAAATATTCTATACATAAAAGTGAAGTTCTGCTAAAAGGGAACAGTTTTAAAAGTGACAGCTTATTCGGTCTACTTATTCTTCATAATAACTTATAAAGAATGTATCAAGCCTGAATTAATGTTGTAGTTATTGAGATAGAGAAGAAAGAATAAAATTGATAGATGATGTAGAGAAATAGCACATTCCAGGATTTAATAAGTTTAAGACTAGAAAGTTATTCTTGACATCTCATTTAAATTTTTCATGTTAATAAGCCACCTAAGGATTCTCTCCTAAGAAGGTTAAACAATTACAGTTCTTTAGTTTTTCATCATAGGTCTCATTTATCAACCCATTAATCATCTTGATGCCTTTCATCTTGATCCACTTCAGATTCTCTATTGTGTCCAGAAATAAATCATCATTAATACTTAGCTGCCATCAATAAACTAGACTAGAATGCTTAGGTGGAACACAGCAGGACTGTCTATGGGAGCTACATAATTCGTATTTCATCTATGGCTTGTTGTTGCATATTATTTCACTTCCTTCCTTCTTTCAGTCTTAGTATGTCTACCTAGAGTCAGATAGGAACTAGTTTGGGAGTGAGGTTTTACATAAAATGTAGCGGCAGAAATAAATATTTTGAAAAATACATAAGCACTTAAATTTGATGGAATAATTTCTTTTCAAATTGGTTAATTGAATAATTGGTTGTCTTAATTATTTGCATTTTCTTTTCTTAATTCCTCTTCTAAACAAGGAGTCAGATAGAGGAAATATCAATAAATGATATTAGATAAATTTAATTGTCATTTAGCATAAGACTATATCATGGAATTTCTATAATTATTTAGCAAAGAAAGTTCAGAGAGTACTGTGATGTGTATGTGAAATTTTTTTTACCCAAATAACACAAAAGAACATAATTTAGAAACCTGTGGATTCTCCTTTTGTGAAAGGCTAGAATTATTAGAGTAAAGCCAGTGAAAGGCCACAATTGAATAATTTACTTTAAAAATGTAAAGTAAAATCAGATGTTTTGCACTTTGGGATTTTTTCCTTTTAAAACCATTTTTGTTTGAATGTAGTTTTTTGTTTTGTTTTGTTTTGTTTTTTAATTACCATTTCAAGAACTAGCATAGTCTGGAGTTCTTGGGAGTCCAGGGTTTGGCCACAGATCCTTTTAAACAAATACACCATCAGAAATTGAAGCAGTTCCATTTACAGTGTTTAGTGCATCATCCACAGTTGGTTCTTTATAAAATCAATATTTTGGAAATACAGAGGATTAAAGGTATATCAGATACCCCAAATGCCTAACATTGCTTTAATTACTCTAATAAAAGAAAACTGGATGGATTTTTTTAAGAGCTTGCTTGTAAAGAATGCTTTACTGAAGCCAAAACAAATTTTTTACAAGTCTTTTTAGAAAATCTGGAAGTATTTAAGAGTTTTCCTCCTCTTCCTATGAGACAATGCCTGTTACTCTGCCAGTGATACATTGGACAATAGTCTTGTTTATAATAATCTGCCATTAGATCAAATTGATCAAGTATGTTGCCGAGCAATTATATCAGTAACATATTTCAGAAATGTGTAACTTTTTCTCATTGCTGAATATAAATGAACAGGTTTGATCTCCATTCTGAGGATGTTGAATGGCTCTCATGAGGTTTTCCAGTTCTTTTTGGATAGATAATTAGCTGATGCTGAGGGAAAGAAGGACATCTTTTCTTTTTTTTTTTTTTCTGGAAGTTGCCTAGAGGTCTCTTAATAGATGAGGAGATACATTTATTTCACCTGGAAGATGCTTACAAGGTGGGGGGAAAAAAAGATGGGCTGAGGAGATGTCTTTGTACACACTAAGTGTAGCCAAGTTCTCTCCCCCACACCACCCCCAGGGATCTTATTCTTATGAACATGAAAAGTCCCATATTTTCAAAAGTGGGATTCAAGTTGTTTAACTCATCACACTATTCAGCAAATGGCTTCTGTTTGCCAAAATACCATGAAATTTTATGCCAAGATATTGGTGATGCTTGTTCTTGGGTGTGGATGGATGTGGGCACTATAGCTGTAAGGTACAATAATTTATAGGACACCTGGGAGGTGTGGTTGCAGAGATTTGTTTTCTGATGGGACTGTAACCTAAGGCATGAATTGATATTTCTTTACATTTTTATTCAACAATCTAGGAGAAATTAATTGTAAGTAATCTGGATAAGGCCCAGAAAGCGTCTGAGAAATACTATGTGTTAGAGAACAGCAGCAAGGGAATGCAGCCTCAACTGGGTCTACAAAGTGACATCCCTTGTACCACCTGGCACTGATTAATTATAAACAGGTGGACAGGAGCCTAATGACAGTGTGTGGGACAGGTGTAAAGAATACCCTGGCCCAAAGTAGTTGGGCAGCATGAGGTCAAATGAGAAATGAGGAAGGAAGATTAAGCAGAATTTTAATAATGATAATAACACATACAACTAGTAATATTTGTTACTTATTATTCAACCATAGGGAAGTCACTTAAGATCACTGAACCTTATTTCTTCCATATATAAAAAGGGAAGAATAATAATTAGATCATATACCTCTTGAGTTCTTTTGAGGAAAATATATTTGTAAGCACTTTTCACCGCATCACACTTGCTTTAAAAAGAGACCTTCCAAATCAGAAGACAATGGAATATCCATAGAGTAGGAATAGAATCTCTAGTGTTCAGTTTATTATCCATAGGGCCATCCTGGACCATGCAGGGGCTTGCCTAAGATCCTACTGGAATTGTTGTTTAACTTGAAGTAGAGGTGGAGTGGATAATGATAATAGAATATCTGTAGACTAATTATGGTAAAGTTTGATGAATAATACATTTGTCAGCATGATTGAGCCCAAAGTACCTATACATTTGTGATATGAGAAATGCTTCATTTTTGTTTTGAAATTATCCAAATGCTACCTATAAGCATATACTCACCTAGAGCACAGTTTATAATAATTTTGATGTTTAGCACTTAATACTTTTCAGCATAGCTTTACAAATGTTGTCAATTCTCATATGAAAAGGCTGTTTACAGTATTGATCTCTTAGGAATTTAGGGATGGAATAAGTGACATAGCACTTCCTATATCCTCCCACTTTCTATTACTCCTTTAAAATACTTATCTATATATAATCTTATAGAAAATACTGAGTGCAGCCTAAGATTGACTATATTACTTATGTGTAATCATGGTATAGTTTTATTGTACCTCTTATTTATGATTATATATATATATATATATATGTATATATATATATCTTGTCTTTGGCAGTATGGACGAGTACTTTAATCAGAGTCCCTGGTTTTTCATCTGTAAATTGGGCATAATAGTAGCACAAGTTTATTGTGAGGATTATGAGACAATGTAAACAAAATACTTTGTAGACATTAAAGCATTAAATAAGTGTTATCCATGAGGATAGTGGTAAAGTTAATTTTATTTTATGTTGATGCATTTATCCATTATTTTATTCTTATGTCTAATTTCTTCTCTTGATGTAGATTGCAATCATTTCATGCCTTCACATTGTCTGTGATTCCAGGAATTTTTTTTTTAAATAACTTTTCTTGGAATGGGCTCTCTTTAATTTTTTTTGATATCATAAACTCACCTAGCTCTTATGTATTGTCTCTTATCCATGCTACATGACTGAATCATTACTTTTTCTATTTGTGTATATCCTCAAAATTATCTTTTTCTCCATTCCTTGCATTATATAGTAACCAGTGAACAGACACAAAGTAAAGTTTATGTGCTTAGAAAAAGAACCATGATTATTATCAGTTAATTTGGGTTTTCATCACTAGCAGAAATGATTTGTAAAACCATGAACTTTTCCAGTGAACCTCTCAAGGTCTCATTTATTTCTTCCCTCCTCTTTATTCTTTTTTCCCCTCAGAACTTAAGTTTTATAGTTGCAATCATTGTGTATATTAAATGATATAAGGGCTCTCTGCTTGCCAATAAATGCAAAACTTTCAAACTAAGTTGGAATGAAAGGGTCAATTTCCTCCAACCCCCACTCCATTCAGAGGTCATTTCTACCCTGACTTCTGGTTCTCTGTCCACATGGAATAGAATTCTGTGGAAAGCTAGACATCACATTCATGATGCTCACACTGTGTGATGGTGTGTGCCTGGGTAGGAGTTTGCTTTGGCTCATAGCTCTACTGGGATGTCCCTCCAGCTGGGAAGGACTTCATGCTGAGCCCCTAAATCCTCTCCCACTGAGTATTGAACTCAAACAGCGGCCAATATTTTTTTACATGATGGCAGGCTGCAATTTTCCTTTTTCTCCGATTATCATCACTTTTTTCATTTTAATCAAAATTGATACTATTTTTCTTTCAACCCTTTGCTAATGTTGAGGTCATAAAGGGTATAAAACATTTTTAAAGCACTTAAGGGAAAGAAAGGGGCATGGAAAATTTTTTTTAAGTACTTAATTCATTATATTTTTGGCATACCCCATTTTTAACTAAGATGCCAACGATAAGAATTTTTTTTTTTTTTTTTTTGCTGAGGCAATTGGGGTTAAGTGACTTGCCCAGGGTCACACAGCTGTTACCTGTCTGAGACCAGATTTGAACTCAGGTCCTCCCAACCTCAGGGCTGGTGCTCTATCTACTGCACCACCAACTGCCCCTTATTTTCTTTCTTTCTTTCTTTTTTTTTTTTTTTTGCTTTTTGCCGAGGCAATTGGGGTTAAGTGACTTGCCCAGGGTCATACAGCTAGGAAGTGTCTGAGATCAGATTTGAACTCAGGTCCTCCTGACTTCAGGGCTGGTGCTCTATCCATTGCTCCACCTAGCTGCCCCCAAGAATTTTTTTAAAAAAATATCCACACCTGAGATTTCATCAGTGCATAGAGCTCCTTCTTTGGAAAAACCCTCCAATGATGATCAGCTACTGTTTTCTAATATATAACTTTATTGAATTGCTTGAGGTACTGATAGGCTGTTACTTGCTCAGTATCAACTTGTCTGTACAGGCCAGAGATAGTACTTGAATCTAGGCCTTCCAGAAGCTAAGGCTGACCTCTATTCATTCTATCCTGCTTATTTCCTGAATTAAACGAAATTGGTCCAAAATTCTTTCATTTCAAGAAAACCACAAGGTATAAGAAAGACCACTTAGTCATTCAAAGAAGTCCCATAGGCAGCAAAAGGTTCCCTGATTGAACAGCCAAAATCTGACCAAGGAAGCCTTAGGAGAAGGAACTAAGACTAGGCTGATTAAGGACAGTTCTGAATGGAACACTTAATGCCTGCCAGAATTCAGACACAGCTAGGAAAATAGAAGTAAGCAGCAGGAATTCAGAAAAGCAGAGTCAGAACCAAAGACAGCTTTGCAGTCTTTTCCCTAGTCACCTGGCCAGGATTTATATTTAAATGCTAATCTTATTTGAAATTTCTTTACTACTTGGCAAAGTCTCCAAGACTTTGCCCCACCTTACTTCTCTGACCTTTTTCTCAAGCAGATTCCCACCCACTCACTTAGTTCCTGTAAATTTGGCCTCCTACTCCGGGGCCTAGCCTAGTGTCCTTTCTCAGCTGGAGGTTATTCTTTTATGTGCCCTGCTTCAAGGATCTGGAATTTCCCTCCCCCTCAGAGCCATTGAGTCACTTCCTTTTTTCAGATCTTGGCCTAAGAACTGCACTACTTGATGTTGCAAATGAGTGGGAAGAACCCATCCTTGTATCCTTTCCATGGCTTTACCTCCATCTGATTCTCAAAAGTATTTTTATTTTTACTCTTTTCCAAATTTTACATTTGTTGATTTGGTTCTGTATTTAAATATGAATCTCTTTTTTTTCCCTCTCACAAAACACTCTTTATTCAGCCATAGGGAATTTATTTTATACTCCATTGTGTAGTATAGTTTAAATATAATTATGTGCGTGTTCCAAAGACACTAGCTACTCTCTATTGCTTATATGAGAAATGCCAATCTCTTTTGTTCAGTATTTAAAGCCCTTTACAATCTGGCACCCGCATACTTCTCCAGAGTCACTACACACTTACTCTCCTTCAATCACTCCAGAGTTTCACCTGAACTGAAACATTAATCTCCTATCTTCATAATATTGCAGTAATTGTCCCTCATGCCTGAAAAGCACTCTTTTCTTGCCATCATCTTTTTGAATTGCTAGTTTCCTTCAAAACTCACATATCATCTTCTTTTTCTACCTTAAAAGAAAATTTATTCTTTTAGTATGATAATTTCTATATAAAGTTTTGCATCTCCATTACTTATATTTCTTTTCTAAATTATATGACAAATTCTATCTTAATATCAAAACTGTTGCAATTGTCTATGTCTCCATCAGCATTTTCTTTTGTTCATTTAAAAATTTTGTTATAATGATGCTCTTTTCATTCCTTCCTTTGCTTTTTTTTTGGGGGGGGAACATCACTATCATGTTTCCCCTTGTAATAAATAGCCATAATTAAGCAAAACAAATCAATATTTTAGCCATGTACAAATATGTACCTTTCAATCAAGTTGAGTCCCTCTTTCTCTTTATCATGTGGCTGGTATCATGTTTCATCAATATTTCATTAGTACCAGTGTTTCATGGCTATCATTAATTCTCTGAAGTCATGCTTGGTTATTACAATGACTAAAATTCTTAAGTCTTTCTTTTAGGTGGAATAGCAAAGCACTTTTTTGTTGACTTTGCTTTTCTGAATTCATGCTGGTTACTTCTATTTTCCTAGCTATATCTGAGTTCTGATAGGTATTAAATGTCCCATTCAGATCTCTACAGTTGGCTGTCCTTAATCAACCTTGTATTAATTCTTCCCTTGAAATTTCCTTGATCATAGATATAGCTTTTCAATCAGGAAACCTATCGCTGCCCATAGTGTTTCCTTGATTAAGAGACTAAGTAGTCTTCCATATATCCAGAAGTGTCTTTGATTAGGGCCCCGGGGAAAATTTTTGTACTCTAGCTTCCTTGATAGGGGCTCTGGATGAAATCTATCTCACCTTATTTCCCACCCCTATCCTTACCCCTACTTCTACTCCCAATTTAAAGCTTCCTTGATCAGATGGTTGGTTTCGAAATCCATCTGGTTACTGGTCTTTTGTTTCCTTGGAGGCTTTCTGATCAGGATATTCAGTGGTTTTCTGTTTTTTTTCTAGGACTTTTTAGGACAGGCTGCTCCTCCTCTTTTCCCCCATTCTTTGATCAAAGAGGTAGAAGTTTCTATATTGCTTGTGATTTCTTTGATCAAGTGCTATGTGTGGTGTGTCTTCCCCTTGTAACTGCCCCATCAGGGTACTATGTATGATGCTTTCTGCTCATGTGTACACTTCTTTAGTGGTACTCCTCTTCCAGTTTTAGATTTTGTTTGATTTGATGCTGTTCTGGGCTGGATGAAGGAGTTTCTTGAAGTTTCTCTTTAGATTTTGTTGTTGTTGTTCATAGTTCAATCTGTTGTTCTTTTTTAGATTTGGCTCCTGTGAGAGCTACTATGTGACCATCTTAATAGGAAGTATCTTGTAGTGCACTGAGTAGAGTGCTGGATCTGGAATCAGGAAAACCGTCAGTTCAAATCCAATCTCAAATAATCTATACTAGCTATATGACCCTGGGCAAGTTAGTAAAATGAGGGATAATAATAACACCTACCTTCCAGGGTTGTTGTGAGGATCAAATGAAACGAAATTTGTAATGTGGTTAGTACAATGGCTGGCACACAGTAGGTACTTAATAAATGCTTATTCTCTCTTCTTCCTCTTTTCTCTTGATAAGATGTTTTCTGATTTACCTTGCTACTAGAATTTTATCTTGAAATTACTTCACATTAATCCTCTCTATATGTTGTATTTCTTTATCTATATGTAGACCACTTCTCCTGATACAGTGAAAGGTCCAGTGAATGAGCATAGGGACAATTTCCTTTTTATCTTTATATTTCCTATGTTCAGTATAATGCTTGTCATATAGTAAGTTTTTAACAGATGCTTGTTGATTGATATAATTACTTGTTTGGTGACAATATTTCAGTGTCACAGTTATAAGATCAGCAGTAATATATATGTACATATAAACAGTAATATAATAATAACATATATGGGTAAATTTCAAGTTACTACACTGGATCTTCATTACAAAGACCTTAGGATCATGAAATAGAGCTGAAAGGGACCTTAGAAGTCACTTACTCCAACCCTTCATTTTATCATTGAGGAAACTGAGACCAAGGAATATTAAATACATCCAGTTTCACATGGGAAGCCGTCCTTATAACATAGTGCTTTGAGCATCTTATATACATTCCCTTAAATGGGATTCAGGATGGAGTAGCTTTACAAAGTATTCTACATTTAAGCAAACATTGTTATAGTGAGGGTTTTTTTTTTCTTTTTGTGCCTGTAATGTTGCAGCAGGAGGGATAAGTAAAAATCACTGAGAGGACACTTAAAATTTTATCCCTGATGCACCTCCATGTCCAATTTATGACTGAAGCAGTGGGATCACAGTTGTGATTGCTGCCAATTTGTACTGACAAAAATTATAAGCCTCAAGTGCCAGATGAATCAGAGTTGGGAAACATTACTTCAACTCATATGTTTATCTGAAGATTTGAACCAGTAGTGCACACAATTGAATTACTAGTATCATGAAAATGCTTTTAGCTTTTCTCTAAATGGAGATCAAGTATCAAATAGATCCTACAATTTATATTTCATGAAAGAATATCCCTTGCACTTTATTAATTTTAAAACAACTTGATTTTTATATATGTTTTTAAATGACATAAGAAATCTTTTGTGGTTTTATAGCTTTATGATAATGTCATCACCAGTAGGTTGGTCACTAGGTGGTGACCTTTTTGGGGGATAGTCATTCAGAAAAATTATACATAAAGGAATTAATATCTGTATCATTGGAGGGGTAATGTCCATAATGATGAAATTATGGATCTTCTAAACTATTGGAGTGAGGATTCTTCTTTAGAAAACTATAAATGATATTCCTAATATTCCTATTGAGGCCTTCTAGGTAGTTGGCAAGGAGATCAGGGAAGAGAGATTATGTATGCTACTTTTACTCCTAGGTCCCATCACCTAATTCTTTTTTTTAAGGTTTTTTTTTAAATTTGTTTATTAATTTTCAAGATTTACTTTTATAAAATTTTGATTTCCATTTTTTTCCACCCCTCCATCCCTTATCTCCTCCCTCCCCAGGGTGACAAACAATCTAATATAGGTCATACATGTACAGTCCTATTAAAGTTATTTTCACATTAGTCATGCTGTAAAAGAAAAATCAGAACAAAAGGGAAGAACCACCAGAAAGAAAAAAAATAACAAAAAAAGTGAAAATAGCCTGCTTTCATTTATATTCAGACTCCATAGTTCTTTGCTATCACCTAATTCTTAAGAAATGTATTAGGAAATGAAATTAAGGCATTAAAAACATGATGATAATAGCCATTTAAGTCACATCTACCTTAGCTGCTATTTTTTTTTTTTTTTGGACCCATCTCCTGTTTTCATGATGACTGAATGAAAAGGTCTCTGGATAGAACATATGATATTGAATGTATGCATATTGGGGGAAACAGAACAAAAGAACATAGTATATTCTGACTTTTCTTGCACAGCAAGATAACTGTAAAAATATGTATACACATATTCGATTTGTCAAGTATTTTAACATAATTAACATGTAGTGGACTTCCTGCCATCTAGGGAAGGGGTGGGACTAGGGGGGAAAATTTTGTAATGAAAAGCTTTGTAAGGGTCAATGTTGAAAAATTACCCATACATATGTTTTGCAATTAAAAAGCTTTAATAATAATAACAAAAAAAAGAACATAATATCTTTGTTTCTTGTCTTCTCTGTTTCTATTTTTAAAAGTCTACCCAACCTTGTTCAGTATGTCTCAGGCAGAAGATATTCCTTGGAACAAAGATACTATGTCTGTGGATTGGAGGATAATCAGCTTGATTTTCAGTCTATCTTAAGGCGACACCAGAATCAAAAGGACATTTTAGCTACTCCCCTGCTACCATGTATGCTGTGCCCTCTTCCTCCCCCTTCCCTTCCTGCTTTCTACCTCTTGCTTAATTGGTACTACTCTTGGTATTGGGAAGGATGTGGCAATCTGCTGAGAAGCACAGGGATTCTAAGTTATCCATAGCCTAAGCCAAAGCTCTTTTTCCTGGCTACCATTCTCCACTTGCTCTAAGCTACGTGTATAAAACCTATCTTCCTGGCTCTCAGTGCTATCCTTAACATTTTCTCAGCCTATCTTTCTAGACTAATTACATGTTATTTTTCACTGTGTACTCTTGTTTTGTTTTGTTTTTTGACAAACTGACCTTCCTACTATTGCCCATACATGTTATTTCATCTCCTTCCGCACAGTTCTTCTATCTCACATTTCCAGAATGCCTTCTCACTTTCATTTCTTCAAAGCCTTTGATTCCTTCAATGCTCACTTCAAGGGCTACCTGCTTTAAGAAACTCTTCTTGATTCCCCTATTTTGTGTGTGTGTATGTGTGTGTGTGTGTGTGTGTGTGTGTTAATAAAGATTACATACTATATTTATCTTTCTATGAATGAATATGTTACATCTCCACATTTAAGTTTCCTGACAGTAGGGAATTTAATACTTTTGTCTTCATATCTTTAGTATCTAGCATATGCTATATACTTAAGGGTATATGTTTAGTGACTTTAGAAATCATTTAGCCTAGCCTTCTACTCAATATAGCAATCTATCTTTTCCATAACATTTTTATCCTTTGCTCCTCTGCTTTATTACTAGATGATGAAGCTTGCTGCTTTGCAAGGCTGCCTATTTGATAGCTTTTTTAGAAAGTTCTCCTGTTACTAATTTAGAACTTTAATCTTTAAAACTTCTGCCCATTTGGTTCTAGTTCTGCCTTCTGATGCAACACTTAAACAAGATGACACTCTGTTCTACAGGAAAATTCTTCAAATATTTGAAGACAGCTTTTAGATGCTTCCCTTTCCCCACTTAGTCTTCTCTAAGTTAAACATCCTTTTCCTTTTATGTCTTGCTTTTTGGATCCTGTACCGTTCTGGTGTTCCATCTTGAATATAATGAATTTTTAGGTTTTCTCTTAAAAGGTAGCATCTAGAACTAAATACGGCATTTCAGAAATAGATTACTCAAGTAGGACTACAACTTTTGGTGTTCTAAACATATTATGAAAGCCTTAAGTTGTGTTGGGGAAGCTGGTTGGTACAGTGGATAGAGTACTAGGCTTGAAGTTAGAAAGCTTCATCTTTCTGGGTTCAAATCTGGACTCATATACTTATTAGGTATGTGACCCTAACTAAGTTACCTAACCCTGTTTGCCTCATCTGTAAAAATGAGCTAGAGAAGGAAATAGCAAATCACTCTATTATCTTTGCCAAGAAAACCCCAAATGGGGACACAACTGAACAACAACAGAAAACTAATATGGCATGTAAAAACCATGATTTCATTCATTCACTTTCAATTCATTTTTATGCCATATGGGTCTAGTTTAATCAAAATCCCACAATATTGTGATAGCACCTACCTTGCTCCTTAACAGATTTGGATATAGCCTATTGCTGTTTTTGGCTGTGTTCCTATAAAAATGAAGGTGGAATGAAAGAGCTAAATTGGGCAATGAAAACTTTCACCTTGATTTTTTGAGATCTAAGAGATAGGAGCAACTTGTTTTTTTCCTCTCTGAATTGAAAATTTGAGGAAACCAAGATGAAAATTGGAATTTGTCTTGAATATAGAAAAAGAAAAAGTCTTGATTGTTTTAGTTTTATGTAAGTAATATCTAATGTGGTACAGTAAATGAATGATCTGCATATGTAATAAGGTTGATTATAAATAGGGGGATATTAAATCTCCCAATTTAACTGGTTACAAATAGTAATAAATCATTAAACAGTTTGATTTGCAAAACAGCATAGTGGAAACAGAATTTATCCAGATCTAGTTCATTAAATTTGTACACTATTTCTTTTCTGAACAACTCTTCTGATTTCTCAAACAGTAGACCTTAATTTTCTGGTTTTGAAAATACCAGCTTGGCTCTTGTTGATTTAGCTGGATTTATCCCCTTACCTGTTTATATCTGCAATAATGTGTCAGACTTGTCCACGTAGCTGGTACCCAGAATCAGGCCATTCCCGGTCAGCTCTGCCTCGTTGCCACATGTTCCTCTGTGATAACAAAATTGTGAACTTTATAGATGCCAGGATTTTCTGAGTCATGTTTAGGCATTAAGGATGCCCCCCAGACTACCAAAATAGAGTTGAAAAAGCCATCTAAAACTCTGTTAAACTTAGGTGTTTTCTTTAAAAGTAAAAAAAAAAAAATGAGAGAGGGTATTCAGGGAACTTTAAAAGTTTTAAGTGCCCTGAATAGTGACAGATTTTTCTGAGTCATCAGTTTAAAAGTGCCAGTGAAGGGATCACTTACTTGGAAATATTCATTTTTAGTGACACATAAGTCTGTTTTGGCTTTTGTTTAAGGGATGCTTAAATAAGCAAACAAAAACCTTTCCTTAACTCTATGGATAACAAGGGAACTATTTTATTATGTGACTGTGAAATGCTGCAGTATTCTAGAGCTCAGTGTTTTTTATGCTAATATTAACTTTCTTTTTTCACACTTAATCATTGCAGTGTGGTAAAGCACTCCCTGGACTTTCAAAGCAAGAAGATTGCTGTGGGACTGTGGGCACTTCATGGGGCTTTCACAAATGCCAGAAATGTCCCAAGAAGCCAGGTACTTTTTTTTTATAGTTTATTTATTTATTTATTTTTACAAATCTCTCAACATACTTGTTTAATTTAAGCACAGTAGGCAGTTAATTAATGTTCACTGTATAAATTAATAAAATTGAAAGTTTCCCATAAAATTATATACTTGATTCCAAAAGGAGGTAATGGAGATTCTCATTCCTAGATGCCTTTCAGGCAAAGTTTCAATTAACCTTTTATTGAACTGCCATTGGATAGTTTTAGTTTTTTGTGGTTTTTTTTTTTAAACCAGGTTTATAATTTTGAATCATCTTTCTGTTCCTTTGGGATTACATAAAAAAAAAAAAGTTTATGAGGAGGTTCTGAATTAAAGTAATGTACTATATATGAAGACACATTAAATGACCTTTTAAATTTTTAATTAATTATTCAAGATTTTCTAAGTTTTAAATGGTCATTTGGGTTGTTGTCCACAATTGCTCTCTCTCCTTTTCTGATTCTATTGATTTTTCAGAGGAATTCTACTGATGGAAAACATAACAAAGTTGAGAAATACTAAAAGTGTTGCAAAATAAGTAGCTTATAATTAATAAGGTGTCAAAGTCTTTCTTTGGAGCAACTAGGTAAAGAAATGGTGAGAGTGCTGGGCCTAAAGTCAAGACCTTCTTCCTAAATTCAAATCTGGCCTCAGTTACTTACTAGATGTGTAATCCTAGGCAAGTCACTTAACCTTGTTTGTTTCCTCATCTGTAAAATTAGCTGGAGAAGGAAAAGGCAAATCTCTCCATTATCTTTGCCAAAAAAACAAACAAACCCCAAATGGCATCACAGAGAGTTGGAAAAGTCTGTAATGATTGAATAACTTTTAACTCTTTCTTTCAAAACTGTAGCCTTTAAGGACTTGAAAATAACCATATGAAAATAACCAGTGATCCCAACCAGTCCTTTTGATACTTTAAGATGTATGTTATCAGATCCCATTGATTTGAGTACAACTGTGATCTAGCCTCTATTATTTCTTCTTGGTTTTTTTTTTTTTATTAAAGCTTTTTATTTGTATAACATATGTATGGGTAGTTCCCCAACATTGATCTTTACAAAGCTTTCCATTACAAATTTTACCCCCAGTCCCCTCCCCTCCCCTAGATGGCAGGAAGTCCACTACATGTTAATAATGTTGAAATGCTTGAGAAGTTATGCAAGAAAAATCCTATCTACAAGAAAAAAAAAAAAGAATCAGAGAAAGGCAACGCAATGCAAACAAATATCAATAGAGATCATGAAAATGTTACGTTGTGGTCCATATTTCATTTCCCTCTCTCTGGGTGTATATGGTTTTCTTCAGTGAACAATTTGAACTGGTTTGAGACAATTCTTTGTTGCAGAGAGCCATGTCCATCAGAATTGATCATCCTGTAATACTGTTGTTGCCGTGTATGATGATCTCCTGGTTCTGCTCGTTTCACTCAGCATCAGTTCATGCAAGTCCCTCCAGGCCTCTCTGAAATCGTCCTGCTGGTCGTTTCTTACAGAGCAATAATATTCCATAACATTCATATACCATAATTTATTCAGCCACTCTCCAATTGATGGGCATCCCTTCAGTTTCCAGTTTCTAGCCACCACAAAAAGGGCTGCCACAAACATTCTTGCACATGTGGGGCCCTTTCCCTCCTCTAAGATCTCTTTGGGATATAGGCCCAGTAGAAACACTGCTGGGTCAAAGGGTATGCACAGTTTGACAACTTTTTGAGCATAGCTCCAAATTGCTCTCCAGAATGGTTGGATCCATTCACAGTTCCACCAACAATGTATTAGTGTCCCAGCCCTCCCACATCCCCTCCAACATTCATCGTTATCTTTTCCTGTCATTTTAGCCAATCTGACAGGTGTGTAGTGGTATCTCAGAGTTGTCTTAATTTGCATTTCTCTGATCAATAGTGATTTGGAGCAACTTTTCATATGACTAGAGATGGTTTTAATTTCATCATCTGAAAATTGTCTGTTCATATCCCTTGACCACTTATCTATTGAAGAGTGGCTTGAATTCTTATATAAATGAGACAATTCTCTATATATTTTAGAAATGAGGCCT
This sequence comes from Myrmecobius fasciatus, assembly GCA_023553655.1. Lineage (NCBI taxonomy): Eukaryota > Metazoa > Chordata > Mammalia > Dasyuromorphia > Myrmecobiidae > Myrmecobius > Myrmecobius fasciatus. Next base: position 112,838 of record JAJPUD010007104.1, read on the forward strand.
TTATCAGAACCATTAAATGAAAAGATGATTTCCCAATTAGATGCTTCCCTCCTAATCTTGTCTGCATTTGTTTTGTTTGTACAGAAACTTTTTAACTTAAGATAATCAAAATTATCCATCTGGTGTTCAATTAGGAGTTCCAAGTCTTCTTTGGATATAAATTTATTCCATCTCCACAGGTCTGAGAGATAAACTATATTACGTTCCTCTAACTTGCTTACAAAGTCCCTCTTTATATCTAGATCATGAACCCATTTAGATCTTATCTTGGTATGTGGTTGTAGGTATGGGTCAAGCCCTAATTTCTTCTTGTTAAAACAATAGCCACAACATTGTTCACCTAATGCCTCATCATGAGTTGGAGTTTGACCGTGGCTTCTTGAAGCAATGCCAACAGAATGCCAGCACTGATAGATCTTGCCAAGTTAGGAACTAGGAAGGATTCACATATAGGTCCAGGGATGGATTGTTTGTTTGGTATCTGAGGACAAGCCTAGCTAAATCTGAAAACTTGACTCCATGAATATGAAGTTTTGGCCATAGAAACTCAGGAGACCATCTACTGAGTCATGAGTATGTATGAAATATAACAATTTGTATAATTATAAAGAATATTCATACCAAAGAACCCACATATTCTTGAAGTATTTTTAAGTTAGTATTGGATAGTATTGGAAGAAATGCAGCTGAACTGTGGAGGAGACTAGGAAGCAATAGCTAATGTCAGTAACCCTGAGAAGTGTAGTAGTCTCTTCTGCACATTGCATCTGCCTACAGCCAGCATATATTAAGAGCAAGGTGTAAATGAAGTTTTTCCTGTTGGGAACAGATTGATCTGGTGCTCCTAAGAGAGACACTGTGCTATAAACAAAGGTACTATAGACTCTAGGAGTCCTTATATTCCTTTTGTTTTGTGTCTGATGGCGTATTTTTCCTATAAGACATGAACATCTACTACATAAAAACATAAGTTGACTCCCCCCCCTTAATTTTCTTGATTTTCTTGGATTGCTTTTATTTTCGGGCCTAATTTTTACTATATCTCTATTTGATTTTTGAAGTCCTTTTAAAATTTTTCCAAGGACATTTTTTGGGTTTGTGACCATTTGATTTTTCTCTTTGAAGAGTTGCTTTTTAAACTTCACTATCTTCCTTAGATGTTTTCTGTCTCCATAATAGTGGCCTATGGTTAGGGTGTTTGCTTATTCATTTTTATTTTTGTTTTGTTTTATTTTTATCATCATAAATCAGGTTCTAATCCCAAGATATGGGGAATGGTGTCTTAGGCCTCAGGTCTTTCTGACTGTTTTCTAAGCTCTATTGGGGATATGGGATACCTATTCTGCTATCTTCCCAGAACTGCTTTCCTAAATTCTGCAGAAAAGTGTTACACATTGCAGATAAAAAGGCATGACAGTTTCCTCTTTTCCTTATCTATGTACCCTGAACTACGTTTATCCTTTTAATTCAGTGTTTCAGTCATGTATGATCCTTCATAATGTCTTAGGTTTTCCACTTAAAACTGGCCCTTGTTGGCCAAGATGGCGGAGTGAAAAGGTGACTTTCTGCCTCTCCTCCGATCTTCTCTCAAATCAACAATAAAATAAGCCTCTGAACTGATCTTCAAGTCAACGAACTCAGAAATATTTGGGCACGGCTCTCTGGAGAACTTCATATCAGGTTAGTCGGACTCGGACAGAGAGATAAATAGACGACAACTGTGCAGGCCGGAAGTGAGGGTGGGACTCAGCTCGGCTCACTGTGGAAGAAATTCCAAACTCCAAACTCCAAATTCCAAACACCTGGAGTTTATCTGAGGCACTCGGGACACTCTGCCCT
>JAJPUD010007105.1:0-31592 GCA_023553655.1 Myrmecobius fasciatus
TTCACAGTTCCACCAACAATGCATCAGTGTCCCAGCCCTCCCACATTCCCTCCAACATTCATCATTAACTTTTCCTGTCATTTTAGCCAACCTGACAGGTGTGTAGTGGTACCTCAGGGGTGTCTTAATTTTCATTTCTCTGATCAATCGTGATTTGGAGCACCTTTTCATATGACTACAAATAGTATTAATTTCATCCTCTGAAAATTGTCTGTTCATATCCTTTGACCATTTATCGATTGGAGAATGGGTTGAATTCTTATAAATATGAGACAATTCTTTATATATTTTAGAGATGAGACCTTTATCAGAACCCTTAAATATAAAGATGATTTCCCAATGTATTGCTTCCCTCCTAATCTTGACTGCATTGTTTTTGTGTGTACAAAAACTTTTTAACTTAATAGAGTCAAAGTTATCTATCTGGTTTTCAATTAGTAGTTCCAGTTCTTCTTTGGACATAAATTTATTCCATCTCCAAAGGTCTGAGAGGTAAACTATATTACATTCCTCTAATTTACTTATAGTATCACTCTTTATATCCAGATCATGAACCCATTTAGATCTTATCTTTGTATGTGGTGTTAGATGTGGGTCAAGCCCTAATTTCTTCTACACTAGTTTCCAATTTTCCCAGAAGTTTTTGTCAAATAGTGAGTACTTATCCCAGAAACTGGGGTCTTTGGGTTTATCAAAGACTAAATTGCTATAGTTGTTGCCTAGTTTGTCTTGTGATTCTATCCTATTCTACTGATCAACTACTCTATTTCTTAGCCAATACCAAATGGTTTTGATGACTGTTGTTTTGTAATATAGTTTTAGATCTGGTACAGCAAGTCCACCATGATCAGCCTTTTTTTTTCATTAATTCTCTTGAAACTTTTTACCTTTTGTTTTTCCAAATGAACTCCGGTAGTATTTTTTCTTGATCTGTAAGATAATTTCTTGGGAGTTTGATTGGTGTGGCGCTAAATAAATAAATTAGTTTCGGTAGTATTGTCAGTTTTATTATATTGGCTTGGTCTACCCATGAGCATTTTATGTTTTTCCAGTTGACTAGATCTGATTTTATTTGTGTGGAAAGTGTTTTTGTAGTTTAGTTCATATAGTTCCTGACTTTCCCTTGGCAGATAGATTCCCAGATATTTTATACTATCAACAGTTATTTTGAATGGAATTTCTTTTTGTATCTCTTGCTGCTGAACTTTATTGCTAATATATAAAAATGCTGATGATTTATGTGGATTTGTATCCTCCAACTTTGCTAAAGTTGTGAATTGTTTCTAGTAGTTTTTAGTTGAATCTCTAGGGTTCTCTAAGTATACCATCATATCATCTGTAAAGAGTGATAATTTGGTTTCTTCATTACCTATTCTAATTCCTTTAATCTCTTTTTCTTCTCTTTCTGCCAAAGCTAACATTTCTAAGACAATATTAAATAATAATGGTGACAGTGGGCAGCTTTGTTTCACTCCTGATCTTATTAGGAATGGTTCTAGTTTGACTCCGTTACATATGATGCTTGCTGAAGGTTTTAAGTATATACTACTAATCATTTTAATCCCATATAGATATTAAAGTTTTACCTAAACATGTTTCTTCTCACCTTCCATGATCTCCACTGGCTCCCTATTACCTTACAGGTCTTAATTACCTCAATTTTTGCAAACTCTTCATAGCCAGCACCTTTTAAAAAGGTTGCTTATTTTTTTGAACACTACTCCTCTACAGATGTGCTGAGCTATATCTTTGCCTTTGCACTGCTTTCTTCCCTGTCTGAAATGTTGTGTTTCCTTACCTCATATTTCAGTCCTTTTCTTCCTTCAAGACTCCACTCAAATCTTTTTATAGTGGCAAGAAACTGGAAATTGAAAGGATGCCTATCAATTGGAGAAGGCTGAATAAATTATGGTATATGAATATTATGGAATATTATTGTTCTGTATGAAATGGCCAGCAGCATGATTTCAGAGAGGCCTGGAGAGACTTGCATGAACTGATGCTGAGTGAAGTGAGCAGAACCAGGAGAACATTATACACGGCAACAAGATTAAATGATGATCAATTCTGATGGACATGGTTCTCTTCAACAATGATGTGATTCAAACCAGTTCCTATTGTTCAGCGATGAAGATAGTCATATATATCCAGAGAGAGGCCTGAGGGAACTGAATGTGAACCACAACACAGCATTTTAACGCTTTCTGTGAATATTTCTCTGCATTTTGTTTTCCTTCTTAGGTTGTTTTTTTTTTTTTTCTCTCTTTTTAAATCTGATGTTTCTTGTGCAGTAAGATAACTGTATAGATATGTATACATATATTGGATTTGCCATATAATTTAACATATTTAGCATGTATTAAATCACCTGTCATCTAGGGGTGAGGGGTGGGGGGAAGGAGGGGAAAAGCTTGGAACGAAAAAAAGTTTTGCAAAGGTCAATGTAGAAAAATCACTCATATGTTTTGTAAATAAAAAGCTTTTAAGAAAAAAAAAAGACCACTCAAATCCTACTACCTACAAAAAGCTTCTCCATCACTTCAAATGTTCATGAATTCTCCATTAAAGTTGCCTTCATTTGTTTAATATATAGCTATAAATTTATATTTATTCTCCTTAGAATTTGAAATGTTGGAATGCAAGAGTAGGGTTTTTTTCATTTCTTTATACTTCAGAACTTAGCTCAGTGCTCAAAACATAGGAAATACTTAACAAATGCTTGTTAATAAATAATAGCAGCTGAGGCAGATGATCATAATATTTAAATACTTTTAATACTATCAAAACATCAATCCCCCTACAGATTTTTAAATGTAATTTAAAAGATTCCCACTGCCTGCCCCCAGTAAGACAAAAGTATTTTGAAAGTCACTATGGAAAAAAGGTAGAAAATTATGTAGAAGATGTACAATCAAGATTTGGGAAATAATTCCTTGCTTACATATTGACTATCCTCAAGAAAATCCTAAATGTCACCTGTACTTTAGACACTATTTATGACAAAATAAAATCATTGGCCAGAATCTCCCAAAAGAAATTTCATTTTAAATTGACACATATTCTGTCCTGCTCAACACAAATCTCCCTTCTTCCCCCACTGATATCCAACATCAAAGTCTGCAAAGTTTTACTCTCCATGACTTTAGATTCAAAAGTAAGCTTCTTGTCAAAAACAATCTTGTTTCAGTCAATGAAGTTGAAGGCCACAATGACATTTACTCAACCCATAGTGCATATGCACTATGATAATTCCATTTGGGGGAATCATTTCTCCATCCATAGAGAAATTCTTATGAATATTATTAGGAACCATGTAGCAATAATAAGGGAAAAGGAACTTGGAATTCAATCAGTCACAAGCATTTATTTATCAAACACCTACACCAGCCAGTGTTCTAGGTGTGGACAAAGAGACAAAAAAATAAATGTTACCTGACCTTCTGGATCTTACACTCAACAGGCAGAAAAATGATGTCGAACTATTAGTATACAGTGATCACCTTTTTAATACATGCAAGTATTTTATTGTGGGAAAGGGAGAACTGGATGCTGGGGTTTTCAAGAAAGGCTTAGTATAGATGATAATAGTTCAGCTGAGTTTGAAGGTATAAAGAATCTATGAGGTGATAAGAAGACTGCTAATTCGGGAAAGAGAACAAAGGGATAAAAGATAGAGATTTATATGAAAGTCTGACTTGATTATAGAGTTCACGAAGGATAGAACCATATAAGAATGCTGGAAAGTAGTTTAGAGCATCTTTGATACTAGTTTCTCATTAAGTTTCATTAAATATGGTATATTTGTTTCATTTCTGTCACATCTGATTCTGTGTGACCCTATTTGGGGTTTTCTTGACAGAATTACTGGAGTAGTTTGTAATTTCCTTAGCCAGGCTCATTTTACACATGGGGAAACTGACAAAAACTGGGTTAAATGACTTGCCCAAGTTCATATAATTAGTAAGTGTCTGAGGCCAGATTTCAACTCAAGGAGCTATTGTCTTCTAACTACAGCTTGACACTCTATCCATTGTACTAGATAGCTTCCCCTGAATATGATGTACATTGTGTAGTTATCATAGGCAGCTAGGTATACAGTGGATAAAGAGTTAGACCTACAGAAATACCTGAGTTCAAATCCAGATTCAGATACCCACTAAATGTGTGCAAATCACCTGACTTCCTTATCTTTAAAGAGCAGGTAATAATAAAACCTACCTCCCAGGAATTCTATTGTAAGAATAAAAAGTGCCTGGCACAAATCATATGTTATATAAAAGCTAACTACTATTATTTTCTTTCTTGATAATGTCAGTCCCTCAGGCTTGCAACATAGGTATCATCCTTGCATCTTCAGCCTTTTGCACTATTCCACACTTGTCCCCATGCCCAATCAGTTGCTAAGGCCTGCTGATTTTACCTTCACAATATATCTCACATCTATCCTTTTTCTCCTGAAATACTATCACATTGTAGCAGCTCCTCATCATCTCAGTATTGGCCTATTACAATAACCTATTGATTGGTTTTCTTGCAATAAGTCTTTCCCACTCTAATTTATCCTTCATGGGTATAAAATCATTTATTCTAACAGATGTGTCTATATGGCCATGACACTTTTCTACTCAAAGGAGCTGTTGACTCCCTGTCACCTAAGCAGCAAAGAAAAATATCTTGTTTGGTTTCTAAAGTCTCTCATCACCATCTCCATAATCATCTTTCTAGTCTTCTTACACTTATTCCCTCCCACTCTTCAATTCAGAGTTACTATCCTCCCTGGTATTCTTTGAACAAGAGGCTCCCTCTCCTGACTCCATGCATTACAGGGGACTAAGTCCCCTAAATAAGTGAAGTATTCTGCTTCTTTATTTCTACCTCCTGAATGACGGGCTTTCAGTCAAATCCCAACTAAAACTCATCTTTTATAGAAAGTCTTTCCCAGACCCTCTTAATTCTAGTGTTTTATCTCTGCTTATTATTTCTTAAATTTTATTTATTTATTTAATGTTTTTCTTCAGTTACATTCAAAGCAATTTTTTTACATTTCTTTTTTAAGATTTTTGACTTTTAGATTCTCTTTCTTTTCTCCACCCACAATTAAGAAACCACATGTGAAGTTCTGCAAAATATTGCAATAAAAGTCAAGTAAGAGAGAGAGAGAGAGAGAGAGAGAGAGAGAGAGAGAGAGAGAGTAGTTCCATTTAAGCACAATCAGTTCCTTTTCCAGTTATGGATTGGATTTTTCATCATAAGTCATTCAGTTTTTGATGATTGTACTACTGAGAATAACAAAATCATTTACAGCTGGTCATCACAGAACATTGTTATTATTCTACACAGTATATTTTTGTTCATGAAGGACTTTCCAGGTACTTTTTTGACAGCATCCTGCTTATAATCTCCAAGAGAACAATACTATTTCATCAGAAAAACTTATTTCAATTTTTTTTACAATCACTATCGCTAATTTCATTTTTCCCCATTTATTATTTCTCCTTTCACTCTGTCCAAACTCAAAGGTGTTTTGCTACTGACCACTCCCTCTACCAATATGCTCTCTCTTTTATCACCCTCTCCCCTTCCATATCCCAGTCCACTCCCATTTTCCTGCAGGATATGATAGCTTTCTATACTGGTTACTTGAAATAATTTGTTCTTGACCTGGGAATATTCCTGGAAGTTTTTATTTTCAGATCTCTTTCAGGAGACTGTTGATTCTTTCAATTTCTATTTAACTCTGTTTCTAGAATATCTGGACAATATTCCCTGATAATATCTTGAAAGATTATGTCCAAGTTGTTTTTTTGATCATGACTTTCAGGTAGACCAATAATTTTTAAATTCTCTCTCCTAGATATGTTTTCAGGTCAGTTGTTTTTTCTAATGAGAAAACACTTTTTTTTCTTTTTTTTGATTTTGTTTTATTGTATCTTGATTTCTTATAAAGTCATTAGCTTCCATTTGCTCAAGTCTATTTTTAAAGAATTATTTTCCTCATAGATATTTTGTGCCTCCTTTGCCCATTGGCCAATTTTGCTTTTTAAGCCATTCTCCTCATTAGCTTTTTATATTTCCTTTTGCAACTCTCTCAATTCTTTTCCTAATTTTTGTCTATCTCTTTTACTTGATTTTCAAAGTTCCTTTTGAGCTCTTCCATACCCTGTGCCAAATTCTTATATTTTGTTGATGTAGGACCTCTAACTTTGTTATCTTCTGAGTCTGCATTTGGATCCTCCTTGTCACCACAATAACTATCAATGGTCAGAAACTAATCTTTTTTGTTTGTTTGTTTGTTTTCTGCTCATTTTCCTAGCTTCTTACTTTGCTTTTAACTCTTTTTTAAAGTAGGGCTCTGTTTCCAAGGTGAAGGTTGCAATGTCCCAAGCTTCATAGGTTTTGTGCTGCTATTTTCAGAACTCTTTCTAGGAGTCTGTCCACAAACATTGTCTTCTTACCTGGTGCTATTAGGTGTGTCTGCCTTTCTGCCTCTCACTTTAGCTGTGAGATTGAGTGTGCTGGCAGGGGGTTTCTCTGGGACTACACACCAGACTCCTATTTTGTTGCCACAGACCCTCTCCACTGACCTTCCAAGTCCTCTTGTTATCCCCAGGCTGAGGTCCAAGAGCCTCCAGCACTGATGCTGATTTAGAGGTCCCATTCAACTGACATGGGAGTTCAGGTGGAACCTGGGGCTAGGGCTGTGAATTGCATGCTGGATTCCCACTCTGGTTCCACAGACCTTTTCTGCTGATCTTCTAAATCCTCTTTAGTGTCTTTTGGCTGAAAGGTCTGGAAGTCACTAGTACTGCAGCTGATTCAGAGGTTGGGCCAGGTTGGGACTGGGGCTAAGGCTGGATCTAAGGCTGAATGCTGGACTTTTCACTTATTCTGCTGAGTTTTTAAGTTGCTCTTGACTGGTAAATGTTCTAATTCATCTTTTTGGATATTCTGATGCTCTAAAATTTGCTTAGAATAATTATTTAAAGGAATTTGGAGCAGTTTGGGGGAGAGATTGGGTAAGTCCCTCCCTTTATTCCGCAATCTTGGCTCCATCTCTCTGAATGAGTATTTCTAATTTACCTACTTATTTATTTATATTAGTAAATATTAATTTGTCCCTCCTGAATGATTATTTCTAATTTAACTACTTATTTATTTATATTAATGAATATTAACTTGTTTGCACATTTGCAATGTCTTTCCCATTACATTTTGTGTTCTTCAAAGTCAAGAAATGTCTTTTATCCTTCTCTGAGTCCTCCATTCTTAGTACAGCACCTGACATATTATAAGTGATTAAAAACATTAACTGAGTGACAATTGTCATTTATCCTATACATTTATAAATTACAAAATTATATATAGATAGCTAGAGATACAACATTAATATACCGAACCACATAGGTATGCATATATGCATGTATGTGCATATATATTGTTGAAACATATGTGTTGAAACAATTTAAGATTATACCTCATAAAAGATGGGATTAGAATCTGAACACATATTTTTTGTCTCCTATTGTCTATTCTATCTGACACACCTATAGAAAGTATGTTGGCTTTTTAGTGTATGCAGATAGTAATTTTTAGTACTATGATTAAAAAACATGTTTGATGGTTCCCAGTTTCTCAACTGTTTCTGGAAATTATTATGATGTATCTTGCATATACCCATCAATTTCTCTTGATAAATGTACTATCTATTTTTCCTTATTCTTCTGAAATTGTGATATTCTCTCATTCACTATCATGTAGCATCACTGGAAGAAAATAAATGTGAATTTTGATATTAGAAAACAGTTCAAGATAAGTAATATTGCTGCTCAGTTAACCAGAATAAATGGATCCCATTATTTCTTTCTTCTATTCATCATATTGTACATCCTCAATGTCTTTTCTTGAATGACAGAAATCAAAACTATTTCCTTAACACTGGAAGACAAACCATCACAATTTTCTTCTTTGTAAATCTCTTGGCACAGGAGATCTACTTGTTCAGTTTGGAAAAAGAAGGTGACATTCTCTGGAGGAAAATAATTGGCAGATAGGGATAGATTTCTTTTTACATTTACATTGGAATTACTAATTATCAGGGCAGTAGCATAGAGTGTAGGACAGTCAGAAAAACCTTCTTTTTAATTGTGTCAAAATTTTTAGATGTTTGACACTGGGAAATCAGTTAATCTTTACATGCCTCATTTTCTTCATCTGTACAGTGAAGATAATAAAAATGCCTAACCCACACTGCTATTTAGGGAATAAAATGAATTATTATATGTAAAGCCCTGCAATATTTTTTTTACTAATTTTAGTGAGGTAACTGGGATTAAGTGACTTGCCCAGGGTCACAGAGTTAGGAAGTATTAAGTGGCTAAGGCCAAACTTGAACTCAGGTCCTCCTGACTGGTGCTCTATTCACTATATCATCTACCTGCTCCTAGCTCTGTAATCATAAAGTGCTTTGTAAATGTTATTGTTGTTATTATTATTGTTATTAGTATATATTATTAATCTCTTGAGCTAGGCCTTCTTTGCTTTTTGTTTTTGCTTATGTCCTAAAAATAGGGTGGTGCTCACTTCATATTCCTCTATACTTCCTTAGCCTGCCTCATCTTCACCTTTCGAAATACTTTCCTTCCTTCAGTTATCACCTAATTCAACTCAATTGACCACAATTAAATAAATGTGTATTTAATGTTTGCAACATATTAGACACTGTGCTAGGTATTGGTGATTTAAAATAATAATAATAATAATAAGACCTATCTACCAGAACTTACATTCCAATGGTAAGGAAAAATGTATAAATCTAATTAAAAATATTGAAGAAGTAACTTCTATTTTTTTTTTATTGCTTTTTGCTGAGGCAATTGGGAGAAGTAACTTCTATTAAAAGAAATATCACTAACAAGTGAGGGGATCTTAAGACTATAGATTCAATGATGTAATTGACCATAATGATCATTAAATGAAACTGTCTCCTTTTGCAGATAAAGAATCTGAGATCCCCAAGAGGTTCACATACCAGTAAATGCCTGAGATAATATTCACACCCAGCTCTTCCTGACTTTTTTTTAATTTTGTTTCACTACAGAATTCTGTAGTATCTGGCAATTGAGATGAAACTTAACTAAACCTATGGAATTTAAGAATTAGCAATAAGGAAGGATGCATTCAAGATATTGAGAAAAACTATGTGAAGGAAAGAAGAGAAGAGATTTAATATTAAAATGAAAACTGGCAATTAAATTATTGTAATGCATAATGAGAAGGAGGACAATGAATAATTGTCCTAGAAAGGTAGCCTGGAGCAATATTATTAAAGTTATTAACTGGCAAAGAGAGAATTTTCAGTTTTATCTTAGAGAAAAGAGGATCTTCTGAAGATTTCTTTTTTTAAGAAAGGAAGATGCATGTTCAGTTATATGTTTTCAAAATTTTTTCACTGTTGTTTGGATGGTGGATGGGAAAGGGGAAAGATTTGATATAAAATGACTAAATCCATTGCTTGATGGAGGTGAAAGGTGATATGGACTTGATCTAGGATCACAGCTATGTGAGTGGTGGAAAGACAACAGATATGAAACATGTAATGGATTTATAATTGATAATATCCAGTATTTGAATGGATATGAGATAAGTTTTAAGAATTTATCTTATCTGGGTAATTGGAGAGTCTGATAGTGTGGTACCTTGGATAAAATATAGAAAGTTAAGAAAAGGGTGATTAGAGAGGGGGTGAAACTATCAACTGCATAGAATTTTTCTTAGCCATCATAGCTCCATGTTCTCCCCCTTTTCCATTTTAATTCTGAGATTAAATTGGGTAGAAGAAATACAGAAAAGAAAGGTACTAAAGAAAGAGATTCAAAAAAAGAAAGAAAAGATGAAATATATGATAGACACGAAGGTATAAATTGAGCAAACTCTTCCTGTTGCAATTGTGTTACAAGAAGTAATGATGATAATGGTGATAATGGTGATAATGTTGATGAAAATATTTACATTTACACTTCATGGTTTGTAAACTCCTTTATATTTATTATTTCATTTTATAGTATAATCTTATGAAGGAGACACTTTTATCATCCTCATTTGTCAGATGAGGACCAAAGAAGGATAAGAGATTTTAAATGATTTGCTTAGTGTCACACTGAAAGTATGGGTTCCTTGTAGGTTTCCTGCTTAAATTCCCACGGCTACAAACCTAAACTTTTAGGTAACATTCCACCTGTCTGCCTCAAGGTATAATGAATGAATTATGCTTTATTTTATTTTACTACTAGAAAATAAGCTCACATTTCTCAAAGTTCTTTTTATTTTGATTAATTTTCACTCACTATAAAACAATTTGTATTAAGTGTAGTTTTACTTACTCTCAATATTAGACAATTAACCTCTTGAGGACAGAATAAGAATTGATTTTGAATCTTTGTTTTCAAAATACGCTATAGTGTCAATGGGATGAATTACTAAATGTTACTTATTAAAACAATTGTTCAATAGGTGGCCTGGTTCATCTTCATCTTATCTAGCTAGAATTAGCTTTCTGTCTTAATGGAGAGAATCTGTTGCATAAACAAATCAAACTTGATTAAATATAATTAAATTACATTAAATTAAATCACAATTGATTAAATCAGATTCATTGCCCTTTTAGGTCATTTCTTGTGAAAATAGTGTGCCCTACCATCATATGTTTTGGACACTATCTGTCCCCTTAACTAGGCCACTGAGTTATAAGTTGAAATCTGAAAAAAAGAGAAGAAAAAACAAAACGGTCTTAAAGAATGGATAATCTGCGGCAAAGTGTTTTATCGCCCTTCTGAAGCTGTTGTAGTGAAAAAAGTCAGTTTCCATTTCCGTTATTAACTGGCTCCTTCAGTGGTTTATAAATTGTCTATTTTAAAGTAGGCTGACATGGTGCATACACATGTCAACTTAGATGTATCTTTTTTCTTACAAATGGACTCTATTGATTAGTTTTTATAGCAGAGGATGACAAGCAGAAGCTCTTTTTTTTCCTCCACTCTAGAAGAAAATGCTTGTGTTAAAGTCAAGGGCTTTTTTATTTTATTTTATTTTATTTTTATTTTGAAAGTGCTTACCTAATGAGAATGCTTCATGATCAAAGAGAAATTGTGTTCTTTACTGGAGTAAAGTTCTAAAATATCAAACCTTTGTTCTATAAGAGGCCATAAGCTTTTTAAAAGCTGTGTCAGGCTGAAAAAGACATTATTCAGGAATTCATTATGAAAGATAAAAGTAGTTCATTACAGTGAGGCACAGGATTTATGAAAAACCCTAACTGATTCGAAATTATATAATTATTCTTTTGTTGTTGTTTTTGCTAATGCAGTAAGGAAGCGTGCCTCCAAATTCAAATGCTCTTTCTCTTTTTTTTATTATTAATACTTTTTATTTGCAAAACATATATATGGGCAATTCCTAAACATTAACCCTTACAGAGCTTTCTGTTACAAATTTTCCCCCCTACTCCCCACCTCTCCCCTAGATGGCAGGATATCCACTACATGATAATTATGTTACAATACTTAAGAAATCGAATATATGTATAGCTATTGCATCATTTTTTGTACAGGAGAAATCATATCTACAAGAAAGAATAATCCGATAAAGGAAATACAATGCAAGCAAACCTCAATAGAGAACATGAAAATGTTATGTTGTGGTCCACATTTCACATCCCTCTCTCTGGGTGTATATGGCTCTCTTCACTGAAAAATTGGAATTGGTTTCAAGCATTCCATTGTTGAAGATAGTCATGTCCATTAGAACTGATCCTCATATAGTACTGTTGTTGCCGTGAATAATGATCTCCTGGTTCTGCTCATTTCACTGAGCATCAGTTCATGCAAGTCTCTCCAGGCCTCTCTGAAATCGTCGTGCTGGTCGTTTCTTACAGAACAATAATATTCCATTACATTCATATACCATAATTTATTCAGCCACTCTCCAATTGATGGACATCCATTCAGTTTCCAGTTTCTAGCCACTACAAAAAGAGCTGCCACAAACATTCTTGCACATGTGGGTCCCTTTCCCTCTGCTAATATCTCTTTAGGATATAGGCCCAATAGAAACACTGCTGGGTCAAAAAGTATGCATAGTTTGATAACTTTTAGAGCATAGCTCCAAATTGATCTCCAGAAGGGCTGGATCTGCCCACAGCTCCACCAACAATGCATCAGGGTCTTCCCACATCCCCTCCAACATTCATCTTTATCTTTTCCTGTCATTTTAGCCAATCTGACAGGTGTGTAGTGGTACCTCAGAGTTGTCTTAATTTGCATTTCTCTGATCAATAGTGATTTGGAGCCCCTTTTCATATGATTATAAATAGTTTCAATTTCCTCATCTGAAAATTGTCTGTTCATATCCTTTGACCATTTATCAATTGGAGAATGGCTTGAATTCTTATAAATATGAGACAATTCTCTATATATCTTAGAGATGAGAACTTTATCAGATCCCTGAAATATAAAGATGATTTCCCAATTTGATGCTTCCCTCCTAATCTTGTCTGCATTAGTTATGTTTGTACAGAAACTTTTTAACTTAATATAATCAAAATTATCCATCTGGTGTTCAATTAGGAGTTCCAGATCTTCTTTGGACATAAATTTATTCCATCTCCACAGGTCTGAGAGGTAAACTATCCTATGTTTCTCTAATTTGGTTATAATATCACTCTTTATATCTAGATCATGAACCCATTTAGATCTTATCTTGGTGTGCGGTGTTAGGTATGGGTCCAACCCTAATTTCTTCCACACTAGTTTCCAATTTTCCCAGCAGTTTTTGCCGAATAGTGAGTACTTATCCCAAAAGCTGGGGTCTTTGGGTTTCTCAAACACTAAATTGCTAACATTATTATCTCACTTGTCCTGATAGCCTATCCTATGCCACTGATCGACTGCACTATTTCTCAGCCAGTATGAAATGGTTCTGATGACCGCTGCTTTATATTAGAGTTTTAGATCTGGTACAGCAAGGCCACCTTCATCTGTCTTTTTTTTTTCATTAATTCCCTTGAAATTCTTGACCTTTTGTTCTTCCAAATGAACTTTGCTACAATTTTTTTCTAGGTCTGTAAAATAATTTCTTGGGAGTTTGATTGGGATGGCGCTAAATAAATAAATTAGTTTGGGTAGTATGGTCATTTTTATTGTATTTGCTCGGCCTACCCATGAGCACTTGATGTTTTTCCAATTGACTAGGTCTGACTTTATTTGTGTTGAAATTGTTTTGTAGTTTAGTTCATATAGTTTCTGACATTCTCTTGGCAAATAGATTCCCAAATATTTTATGCTATCATCTGTTATTCTGAATGGAATTTCTTTTTCTATCTTTTGCTGCTGAACTTTGTTGGTAATATATAAGAATGCTGATGATTTATGTGGATTTATTTTGAATCCTGCAACTTTACTAAAGTTGTGAATTGTTTCTATTAGTTTTTTCGTTGAGTCTCTAGGGTTCTCTAAGTATACCATCATGTCATCTGCAAAGAGTGATAATTTGGTTTCTTCATTACCTACTCTAATTCCTTTTATCTTTTTTTCTTCTCTTATTGCCAAAGCTAACTTTTCTAATACAATATTAAATCGTAATGGTGACAGTGGGCAGCCTTGTTTCACTCCTGATCTTATTGGGAATGGTTCTAGTTTGTCTCCATTACATATGATGCTTGCTGATGGTTTTAAGTAGATGCTACTAATCATTTTAAGGAAAACTCCATTTATTCCTATACTCTCTACTGTTTTTAATAGGAATGGGTGTTGGATTTTATCAAATGCTTTTTCTGCATCTATGGAGATAATCATATGGTTTTTGTTAGTTTGGTTATTGATATAATTGATTATGCTGATAATTTTCCTGATATTAAATCAGCCCTGCAATCCTGGTATAAATCCTACTTGGTCAAGAGGTATTATCCTGGAGATAACTTTCTGTAATCTTGTTGCTAAAATCTTATTTAAAATTTTTGCATTAACATCCATTAGTGAAATGGGTCTATAGTTTTCTTTCTCTGTTTTCAATCTACCTGGTTTAGCTATCAGCACCATATCATTCTCATAGAAGAAATTTGGTAGTATACCTTCTTTCCCTATTTTTTCAAATAGTTTGTATAGTATTGGAATTAATTGTTCTTTGAATGTTTGGTAGAATTCACATGTAAAACCATCTGGCCCTGGAGATTTTTTCTTAGGGAGTTGATTAATAGCTTGTTCTATTTCTTTTTCTAAAATGGGGCTATTTAAATAATTTATTTCCTCTTCTGTTAACCTGGGCAATCTATATTTTTTGTAGATATTCCTCCACTTCATTTAGATTATCAAATTTATTGGCATAAAGTTGGGCAAAGAAACTCCTAATTATTACTCTTATTCCCTCTTCATTGGAGGAAAGTTCTCCCTTATCATTTTTGAGAATAACAATTTGATTTTCCTCTTTCCTTTTTCTAATCAAATTAACTAAAGGCTTATCTATTTTGTTGTTTTTTTCATAAAACCAACTCTTACTTTTATTTATTAATTCAATAGTTTTCTTATTTTCAATTTTATTAATCTTCCCTTTTATTTTCAGAATTTCCAATTTGGTATTTAACTGAGGGTTTTTAATTGGCTCTCTTTCTAGTTTTTTTAATTGTAACCCTAATTCATTGATCTTCTCTTTCTCTATTTTATGCAAATAAGCATCTAGAGATATAAAGTTACCCCTTATAACCGCTTTGGCCGTGTCCCACAAATTTTGGTATGTTGTCTCACTGTTGTCCCTCTCCTGGGTGAAATTATTGATTGTGTCTATAATTTGCTCTTTCACCCATTCATTCTTCAGGATTAGATTATTTAATTTCCAATTAACTTTTGGTCTATTTTCTCCTGGCCTTATATTACATGTGAGTTTTATTGCATCATGATCTGAAAAGGATACATTTACTATTTTTGCTTTTCTGTATTTGATTTTGAGGTTTTTATGCCCTAACACATGATCAATTTTCGTATAAGTTCCATGAACCCCTGAGAAAAATGTATACTCTCTTCTATCACCATTCAATTTCCTGCAGAGATCTTTCATACCTAACTTTTCTAACATTTTGTTTACCTCCTTAACTTCTTTCTTATTTATTTTGTGGTTTGATTTATTTAATTCTGAGAGAGCAAGGTTGAGATCCCCCACTAGTATCATAGTTGTACTGTCTATTTCTCCTTGCATCTCTGTTAGTATTTCCTCTAGGAATTTGGATGCTATACCACTTGGTGCATATATGTTTAGTATTGATACCTCTTCATTGTCTATGGTACCCTTTAGTAAAATATAGTTTCTTTCCTTATCTCTTTTAATTAGATCTATTTTTGCTTTTACTTGATCTGAGATAAGGATTGCTACCCCTGCTTTTTTTGTTCACTTGAAGCATAAAAGATTCTGTTCCAGCCCTTTACCTTCACTCTGTATGTATCTCTATGTTTTAGATGTGTTTCTTGTAAACAACATATTGTAGGATTCTGGCTTTTAATCCAGTCCGCTATCCTTTTCTGTTTTATGGGAGAGTTCATCCTATTCACATTCACAGTTAAAATGACTATATCTATATTTCCTGCCATCTTATTTACCCAAAGTTATATTTTTCTCTTCCCTTTCCCCTTACTCCCTTCCCCTCTCCCCAGTATTTTGTTTTTGATGACTACCTCCCTTTAATAGTCCTCCCCCTTTAAAACCCTCCCTCTTTTTTACATCTTTCCCCTAATCCTTCTATTAATTTATCCCTGTCTTTTCCTCCTTTCCCTCCTACTTCCCTATAGAGAGGGCCAAGTTTTTCCCTGAAATCAAATGCCTCAATCTAATGAGAGTAAGAATACTCATCACCCTCCCTTCTTTCCCTCAATTATATTAGATTTTCTATGTCTCTTTATGAGACTTTGCCTTATTTTACCTCCTTTTTATTTTTACTTTATTTTACCTCCATTCCCCTCCCCCCCTTTTTTTACAGTATGATATACCTTCCACCTCTAATTTCTTTCTGATTATTATCAAAGTAAATTCAAATTATACCCCCATTCTTTAAGGATACCCCCAGTAGAGATATAGTTCTTGAGAGTTCTTTCCTTTTTACCTTTTTATACTTCTCTAGAGTTCTGTGTTTGGAGGTCAATTTTTTTGTTCAGATCTGGTCTTTTCATTAGAAATAGTTGAAATTATCCTGTATTATTGAATGACCATCTTCTTCCCTGGAAGATGATGCTCATTCTAGCTGGATAGCTTATTCTTGGCTGTAATCCAAGTTCTTTTGCCTTTCAGAATATCTGATTCCAGGCCCTTCGATCCTTCAATGTGGAAGCTGACAGATCCTGTGTAATTCTAATGACAGTTCCTCGGTATTTGTACTGTTTTTTTCTAGCAGCTTGTAATATCTTTTCCTTGGTGCAATAGTCCTGAAATTTGGCCACAATATTCCTTGGGGTTTTAATTTTGGGGTCTCTTTCAGGAGGTGATTAGTGAATTCTTTCAATACCAACTTTGCCTTCTGATTCTAAAACATCAGGGCAATTCTCTTTCATGACTTCCTGGAAGATAGCATCAAGGTTCTTTTTTTCATCATGACTTTCAGGGAGTCCAATAATCCTTAGATTGTCTCTCCTGGATCTGTTTTCCAAGTCAGTTGTTTTTCCTAGGAGATATTTCATATTTTCTTCTATTTTTTCATTTTTTTTTTGTTTTTGTTTGACTGTTTCTTGAATTCTTATTGAGTCATTCATTTCAATTTGTTCAATTTTAATTTTTAAGGTATTATTTCCTTCAGCTATCTTTTTAAGCTTTTTTTGTAACTGGCCAATTGAATTTTTTGGTTAATTGCATTCTTTTTCCATTTTGCCAGTTTTATTTTTCAGTGAATTGTTGTCTTTTTCCAATTCACTAATTTTATTTTTCAGTGAATTGTTGTCTTTTTCCAATTCACTAATCTTGTTTTTCAGTGAATTGTTGTCTTTTTCCAATTCACCAGACTTATTTTCCAGTTTTTCACATCTGTTGCAGGGCGATATTTCCTTCTTGCACTGCTCTCAATTTATTTCCCCAAACTTCTTCTAGCTCTCTTTTGAGATTCTTTATGCAATTTTCCAGGTAAGCCTTCTGAAAGGAGACCAGCTTAAGTCCACCTTTCTGGCTTTATCTGGGATTGTTTTCAGCATCTCAGGATCTGGGGACTTCTCTAGTTTCTCTCTGTAAAAGCTGTCTAAGGTGAGAGCTCTCTTTTTCTTGCTCATGATTTTCAGCAGAGGTATCAGTCACCAGCAGGGAATTCTGCAGCAGCAGCAGCAGCAGCGGCGGCGGCTGCAGCAGCCGAAGCAAGTGCAGCAGGGATTTCAATTTACCCTGGGCCAATTTGCCGAGTTGACTTCCGGTCTGGGGATGATCAGGCTAGATCAACACTAGGACCACACTTTCAGCTGCTCTCAATCCACCCTTTATCAAAGGTAGAACTGCCAAAGCACCTGCCCGCAAGCAGAGCAAAGTGGCCCAAGCATCTCCCAGGGACTTCCTGGCAGCCTAAAATCTTCTGGTCCGTCCCAGCCCCAGACTTGCACCCCGGCTGCGCACTGACTTCTGAGTGCTGGGAGTTGCTCGATCCCCTGCCCGTCTAAAACTGACCTCAGAAGTTCTTTCAAAATAGATATTTGATAGAAGTGCATTGTAGTCCAAGTGTTTGGTGGCACCTTCCCTCCAGAACCGGTTCGGAGGCTCAATTTGTCTGGGTTTGAGGGAAGGTCTCAGGAGCTCACAGAGGTCGCTGTCTGCATTTCGCCATCTTGGCTCTCCAAATGCTCTTTCTCATCCAAAATTCTCTTTACTTTTCCTACAAATGATCAATGATTGTTGTTTGATCTAGCCAGACTGTCATTGAGAGGAATGTTAAATGAAAGCAAGGATTAAATCATTTGAAAATCTTCCAACATTAAAAATATATTATGATATAAAGTTTATAAAATACTTTAATTATATTATTTTACTTGATTCATGAAGCAACTTTGGGATGCAAATGCTTTTATGTCCCTTTTTAAGAATGAATAAATGAAGGCAGATTAAGAGAGCTATCTAGCTAAGTGCCTGAAATAAAATCCAAAATCAAGTCTTCCTGATTGCAAATCTAGCACTCTATTAAGTCACCTAACTGCACTCCAGTTACAAGCAACTCTTACTATGGAAACTCCCTTGAATGGTATGTAGCATTTAGTATTAGATAATTGGTTCTCTTTTAAGAAGATTTGAAGAAGTTAAATGCCATGTCCACAGTCACACCACTAGTGCATGTCAGAGGAAGGACCCAGACCTAGCTATTCCTCAAAATTCAGCACTGGGGCCACTAAGCTGCTGCTCAAATGTAGAAACAACTGCAATGAACAATTAATTTATTTGAAATAGTTGAAATTCCTCCCACAGGCTCTATATGAATTTTAAATACTTTTCAGAATTAAATTTTTATTTAGAAAGTTCTAAAATTTTCTAAAGGGCAACATAATGATGATGTATTCTCCATTAGAAGAGACATTTGTATTTTAAAAAAGGAGAAAAAAAGGGAAGAAAGAAAAATCTGTGACTTAACATTGCTCCATTCCAATTCTGTTAAATACTAGCTTGGGTACTTAATAACTTCCATGTTTTCCCCCTTAAACAAACTCTATAAAGCTTTCCCTTTTCCAAATAATGCCTTAAAATGTCAAGGACATTATTAATGTCAGGAAATGTGAAATGATGAAATAGGTAGATCAGAATCCTAGCTCTATTTTCTCCCATTGACTTCCACATCCAATTTTCTTAGCTTATATGTCAACAGGTAATTTTTTCCCCTCCTAGCTTGCCAGTTCTAAAATTTCTTCCTGGGCCATGCACAGGCAAGCAGTAAGCTTTTTTTTTTTTTATTATTCATTTTGCTACTCACAAGAGAAGGCAGCCTGCAGTTGGAATTTAGCTGACAATTTGGGGTGATATGTGAGGCAGACTAGAATCTAGTTCAGTCTGCCATGGTAGTATTGGGCTTGCAGTGATAACAAGAATATTTTGTCAGGGAAGGGAGCATAAGTGATTGGAAAGCACAGGAGCAGCAGATAAGTTGGGTAACAGGGTGACATTTTTACATATGATATTCAATTTTCTGTTCATGCCATATTCTCTACTTCTCTACTAGATCTTTGAATTCTGTTCATATATATGGAAATAGATACCATTTAAAGATATGAAAAAATACATGTGTCTATAAAGGAATAGTCATGAATTCATTTGTGGGTATTTCTTGCTTTGTGTAAAGACATTCTCCTAAATGTTTCTGGAAAGTGAGGGCTTCTTTTTGTATTTTCCCCCCAAGTTGAATACTTTCCTCCCCTACCCTTTCCCCCTTACATTATAATTCCAAATTGCATTGATAAATAGTCTTATATTGACAGGTAGTTCCTTATTTAGTGAGTTAGCTAGGAAGCAAAGTGGTCTGGTCCTGGAGTCAGAAAGACTCCAAATCCAAGCTCAGACACTGCCTAGCAACATGAATTTGGCAAGCCACTTAACATCTGTTTGCCTCAGTTTTTTCTGCAATTCTTGTGAAAAAACTGCTTTAGAAATTCTGAATGTGAATTTCTATTACCTTTGCCCATCCTAGCATAAATAGGCAATCATTCATGTTGAATAAATATAAAATAACTATTCTGAACTATGAAATTTGTGAAATACTTTGATCATAGAGATCACAGAATGGTACAATGCTAAGGAAATTCAAAATATTTAGGGAAACATATAAAGGTCAACCTGTATTAAAAAAAACAAAAACAAACAAACACTTTTGAATATAGTACCCTGATATTTTTAAATATCAGGGTACTATAAAAGGTACTTAAATCCTACTATAAATGTGCTTAATACATATTCTTTAAATAAAGACTTTTATTTGATTGATAAATGTTTTATATCATTTTATCTGAGAGTTGTCTGACAACCTAGAATTTTAGAATTTGGAATCAACCTTAAAACATAAAACATAAAATATCAGAGGTAGAGGGGTTCTTGAAACTTAGAACACAGAAATACAGTTCTGGAATAGATCTTAGCATTTATATCATGGACAAACCTGAAAAGAAAAGAATTTAGCAATCACTGCAAAATTTTAAATCAAAGGAAACAGAAGCTTAGAGAGGCTCAATGATGTAATCAATTAAGACATTGTCCCTGCTAGCAAGAAGTCTATAGTGTAGTGGAAGTCATTAGGTAAGCTAATATCTACAATAGTAGTTAAAATATCTGACTCCATTAGAAGATGGATTGAGGGAGGGATCAATTCCAGGTAGTTTATGCATGATAAAAGGGTTCCTATGATGGTAGCATCGACTTTCAACTTTGAAGAAAATTGCTGCCATAGATTCAATAGCAGGAATCAGCTGAAATGTTGAATTTTAAGGTAAAACTCTAAAGACATGTCAAAGATTCCCTTAGTCTTTGAGTAGAGCATGTAGCATATTGTGTATGTGTATTGAGGGGGGGATGGACTCTGAGACTGGAATCATAAGTTCAAATACTTTGTAAATTTCTGGCAATTGTCACGTCATTTAATCTTTCATTGTCTGCTTTAATTTCCTCAATTGTATAATGAGGATAATTATAGCCCCTATCTTTAAGGATATTTTTCTCATTATTTTATTTTTCAAAGTACATGTAAATGTATTTTTTCAAATTCATTTTTGTAAGAATTTGTGGTTGAAATTTTTCTCCCTCCCTTCTTTACCTTTCCTTCCCCAACACAATAAAATGTTCGATCCTTTTAAACATATTTCCATATTTATTTTATTATATAAGAAAAAAATCAGATCAAAAAGGGGAAAACATGAAAAAGAAAACAAAAAATCCAAAAAATGATGAAAATATTATGCTTTTATTCACATTGTCTCCATAGTTCTCTCTCTGAATGCAGATAACTTTTTCCATCCCAAGTCTATTGGAATAGTGTTGAATCGCTGCATCCATCACAGTTGTTACTGTCCAATCTTCTTGTTACTGTGTAAAATGTTCTCCCAGTTCTGCTCATTTCATTCAGCATCAGTTAATATAAGTCATTTTAAGCTTTTTTTGACATCAACTTGCTCATCATTTCTTAAAGAACAATAAAATTCCATTACATTCATATACCATAATTAGTTATCCAACTGATGGAAATCCACTTAATTTCCAATTCTCTTCAAGGATTTTTGTAAGGATCATAAGAGATAATATTTTTGAAACACTAACCATAGTGCTTGACAAACATTAGGTATTTAATAAATGCTTATAACCTTTTCTGCCTCTTTTGTGACTGCTCTTTTTCAACTCTCTGACTTAAGGAAAACAACATTACTTCTTGCCTTAATTTCTTCATATGCAAAATGAGGTGATTGGACTAGATAAGCTCAGAGTTTCATCTCACTTTAGGTTAAAAAAAATCCCATGAATAGCATTCTATCCAAATTTATCTCTTTGTGAATTTGGCTTTCACAAACTATGATTATTAAATTTGGTACATATCTCTGCTTATCACCCAAGAAAACTCCACTATGTGTTTTGTTTGGGATTTTTTTTAATAAGTCACATTGGACTGCAAGGAATCTAATTAAAAAAAAACTATATGGTCACTTTATTGCAAATTGTGCACTTGGGCATATTTTGTTTGCATAAACTTACTTCTCCTCTAAGGAAGTGTTTTCCTCCTCTTCTCTTTGCAGGCTTCATTCAGCTAAGAGGAGATTTTACATATTACTGCCATCCTTATTAAATGGTTCTTTGAGACTTTAGCTGTTCAATTTCCCACATAACTTCTTTTCCACATAGCTTCCCTTAAGTCCCAATAAAATCTCATCTTTTATGCAAAGTCTTTCCCAACACCGCTTAATTCCAGTGCCCTGTTTTTTTCTGTTATATCCTATTTGTCACACACACACACACACACACACACACACACACACACACACTCACTTTTTTGAATGTTTTCTTTCCCATTAAATTCTTAATACCTTGATTGCAGGGATCATATTTTGCTGCTTTTTATATTTCTAGTGCTTAATATCTGACACATAGAAGTTACTTGGCAATTATTTGTTTATTCATTGTTTAATTGATAAGGTCCTTCTCAATATCAGAATGGAGAATGAATTAAATCTGCATTATGCATTTTGGTATTATCAAATGGTTAGTCAAGTGGTTCTAATAATCCTCTGCTATTGGTTTTAAGAGTCTCTTTTTATTTTCAAGTTCAATTTTTCTAAGATAAAATTCCTTCATATTGATTATATATCTAATCTCTCTGAAGATTGACAGATATAGATAGATAGATAGATAGATAGATAGATAGATCTTCTTACTTTATAGTTTTGCCCATATAATCCAACAAATGTTTATTAAGTTCCTACTACATGGAGGGGTTATTCAGTTTGGGGGCTATAAAAACATAGAGTTAAAAAAGCCTCTATCTTCAAAGAGCTTACACTCCACTGTAAGCTCATCTTTGATTTTCATTAAATATAAACAATTTAGGAACATATGAATTAATAACTAACATACATTCTGTCTGCCAAATATCTGTCAGCATCTGAAACTGCTAAGAAAGGCCATCATATAACATTGGTGAATGAAATTGCAATGGGAGATGAATAGACATATAGATAGGTACCTAGACATAGATAGATATAATTACATATCTATAATTATATATCTATTACTAGCTATATATGCATCTATATATCTATCAATATTTATAGGTGTATATGCAATCTACATCCATCTATCTCTATGTATATTATCTATCTACCTATATATGCAATTTATCCTGATTGAAGCAGCCAGAAAATGTTTAGATCATCTTGTCTCAAATGTTTCACTGTGTGATTCTAAGATATCACTTTTCATTTCTCAGCCTCAGTTTCCTTCTCTGTAAAGTAAGACAGATTGATGTGATGGTCTCTAAAATCCCTTCTAGTTCAAAGTTAATGATATTATGACTTTACCAACTTTTTTGAGAATATATCATGGCATGGTGAAAAAAAAAACTGTCTATGGAATAGACTCACATCCCATTTCTGATAAGATCTGCATGATCTTGATAAAGTCATTTAAGTTTCTGGACTTAAGTTTTCTCTCCTATAAAACGAAGGGATGAGATTTAATGACCTAAGTATTATCTAACCTTTGAAGAGTTATTTGCAGCCACCCCCACCCTTATTTAGAACCAGAAGTATGCTTAGCGTGGAGGTTAAATATTAAATCTGTTAGTGATTCAGTGGCTCCTCACTTTCCATGAGGTATAAAGAATGCACGCCTTTGTTTAGAATTCACTCAGTCAGTAAAAAAGAATTTCCTAAACCCTTAAACATGTGGCAGGCATATTATAAATATTAAAAAAGGAAATCAATGTCTATTGAACCTGATCACTTTGCTAAGCTCCAAGGATTTCTGCCTATGACCAAAATGTGGCAGATTTCAGGGAAGTTACTTTAAGGGGGCCTGGAGAGGGGACAAAATTACCTTTTTCAGAAAAACTTTAAAAACTGTTGCCCCTCACTGTTTGCATACCTCTCGCATCAAAGGAATTTATTTTTATTATTTTTAGCCTTCCCTGTGCCTGATGACATTTTCTTTGTCCTTAGCACAAGGGCCTTGATGGAGAAAGAACTCAACAGGTGCATTATTACTGGAGCACTGTCAGCTCACTAATGAGAAATCAACGATTTGAGAAGAGATGTCATCTTTCTGAGCATGATTGAAAGCCTTTCCCACCCCTTTTTCCATGGAGGATGTCTTATTTCCCTGTCACTTTCCCTGGGTAACATTAGTCACACACTGCTTGATGCGCCATATTCATCAAACAGACTATTTTCATCAATTATATGGCAGTTTATGTTGTCCAAACTTGTCATGAGCTCCAATGATTTTCCGGCTTCTTGCCATGGATGAAGCAAATGGCCTCAACCCCTGTTGCTTCTGAGTTCAGCAGCAAAAAGGCAGAACCCACGCCTAGCTGATTTGGATGGTGGGAAGACTCCTACTTCTAGAGAAGTCATGGCTGCCCAAATCAGTACCTTTGGAATTACAGAGATGCTCCTGGGGTAAACATAAATTGTAACATGCATAAATACCCTTCCTACTTTATCTACTCATATTATCTTTAGATAGAAATTACTATTATTTTGTAATTGCATTAGATTTGCACAAATAATCTAGTTTATCTAGGGGGAATGTCATCAGATTCATTTTTCATTTCTATGGTTTTGCTTTTAAGGGTTTACATGATGCTTCTCACACACAACAACTTTATAAGGCAGGTAGTAAAAGTTTCATTATACCTATTTTGCATAAAGAAAAAAAATCGAGATGGAGAATTCAAATGGTTTTGTTTGGTCACCCAGTAGAAAAAATGTCAAAGCCTAAAACAAAATCCACCCTATTCCTTAATACAATGTACTTTTTGGGTGTTGCTCATTTCTATCTGACCCTTTGCAAAGATATGGGAGTGGTTTGCTATTTCCTTCTCCAACTCATTTTACAGAT
Organism: Myrmecobius fasciatus; assembly: GCA_023553655.1. Taxonomy (NCBI): domain Eukaryota; kingdom Metazoa; phylum Chordata; class Mammalia; order Dasyuromorphia; family Myrmecobiidae; genus Myrmecobius; species Myrmecobius fasciatus. The sequence continues at coordinate 24,577 of JAJPUD010007105.1, forward strand.
GTGGAAACTGGAAAAAAAAAAGGTTTAAATGATTGCCCAAGACCCCAAGTGCTAATAAACAGATGAGGCCACATTTAATTTCAGGAAAATAAAACAACCAAAAAACAAAACAAAACAAAACAAAAAACAAAAACAAAAAACAAACAAAAACAAACAAACAAAAAAAAAACGATGAACAAGCTGATTTTAGAAAGGCCTGGAAAGATTTACATGAACTGATGCTGAGCAAAACAAGCAGAACCAGGAAGACATTGTACACAATAGCAGCAAGGATGTGTGATGATCAACTATGAAAGGCTTGGTTCATCTCAATGGTTCAGTGATCCTAAAAGACTTGGACAGAAAATGTTATCTACATCCTGAGAAAGAACTAAGGAGACTGAATGTAAATCAATAACTAATTTGTTCACTTCTCTTTTTTCTATTTTTTAATCTCTCTCATGGTTTTTCCCTTTTCCTCTTATTTTTCTCTCCCAAAATGATTCATAAAGCAATGTGTGCCAAAAAATAAAATTAATTAAAAAGACAATTTGGTCTCGATTTCTTTATTCATAAAGTATGAGTATAGCATTAATGGTCTGATTGTCTTGCCAATTTCTTGATTTAAGATTCTATAATCATGCAGTTTAACCAAACTCATTTGTATTCATTTTTCTGTCCCTATCAATTGTCATATTGAAATATCAAAACTGTTTCATTTTGATGTTTGTAACCCTACTCACTCAAATAGTAAATGACTCATGGTTGACCTTTAAGAAAAACTTACTAATTGATTAATTGATAACTACTTCTAAGATTAACTGTCTCCTGTGACTTACTTTATATTGCTGTATTATATATCTTTATGAATTATCTCTTTAGTTAAGGAGAACATAGAGATTTTTTCTCTTGATAGCTTTAGACAGCAGCAAGAAAAATTGAATGGAAATGATTCTAAATTATCTAGGGAGTGATTCTTTCTAAAAAGTTGTTTAGTTTTCTTGGGCAAAAGTATTTTAGATCATTCAGCCACTAAATATTTCTTTGTACCTTTTACATATGAGGCCATTTACTCAGCTCTTAAGATATAAAAAGAATTGGAAAAGAAAAAAGAAACAGAAGAAAATAAAAATCATGGTGACTTTTTAGACCCTCTCTACTTCCAACTAGTTATAAATGGAATTTCAAAGGTTTCTTCCACACTTGCCAAGTAATACTACCTTAAATTTAAGATTTACAAAGACCATTCCTCCCAACACTCTTGTGAGATAGAACAAAATCATAAGGGCAGAAACACTTTTATGTTTAGTTTTATATTAGTACCTAATACATTTCTTGCTACGTAGTAGTTAATTCATAAAAGCTTATATTTTGATTGAGGTTGGGAATGAAAGTATGATTTTATCTATTTTAGAGATGAAGAAATAGCGAATCAGAATGCTTATGAATGCTAGTCAGTACTCAGACAAATCTCCAGATCCTATTGTAACTAAGATACCTCCCAGATGAAATCAGAAAAGTGGAAATCTGAGGTCACAGAAGAAAAACTGTCCTATATGAAAGAAACCATTACCCAGGCTCCTTAAAATGGTATTGATTCTGAGATCCTTTCAGTTCAAAAGTTCTAGGATATTATACTCTAAATGTTCTATATTATCGTGGAATTAATTTTTTCATGAATATTATAACTTTCTATCACAGAGTTGACTCTTCAGGACAGATGCTAGAGGGATCCTTAATCCTTTTTCATGTCTTATTTCTCCATCCAAAGCTATCAGAATTATATTTTTAATAGTGATGATTCATTCAGATAATTCTGATACATTGACAATATTATTTAAGTACTATTCAATGCGGTGATGAGTGAAGGAATGATAAAATAACCACAAAAATACTTATATATACAAACACACTAGCTCCTATTATATTGTTTGGGTGTAGGGAATGTTCAGGGAAGACCACCATGGGTAAGACAGCTGCTGAGCCCTTTTCAGGGCTGCTTTCAACCTTTGGTGTCCATCTGATCTACCTCTCTCTCACTTGAAGCTCCAAGAAGCTGTATCCTGCATATCAGCTGCTTCCCAGCAAACCATTTTGGCAACTGGGCTAAAATATCTCTGTCTCTCTCTCTCTCTGTCTCTCTCTATCTCAATACATTTGCAAACATCAAGGCTGGTCTGGAAAAACTGTGGGGAAATTCAGAAGCAGCTAAATGAAAAATGAGAACTCAACAAGAAGTGCCAGCAGGAGAGTTCATTCATCTCTAAGAAGCCAGAATTTGACTCCATCAAAAGTAAAGCACAAGTGACGTTTAGAGAGATGCAAGTTCTTGACTCAGTAAGACGGCAGATGAAATTCAGCTTTATGCCTAAAGTAACCATCCAAAGTGCTTTTATAATGACCTCAAAGCTTTTTATGGGCCAAAGGCCTAAGATGCAACTAAACTATTCAGTGCTGATGAAGCTGCTTTGATTACAAATAAAGGCATGGTATTGAAGGGATGGGATAAACACTTCCATAGCATTCTCAAGACTGTCATCAATGCTGAAGACATTCACACTTTCCTTCAGGTTGAAATCTATCTTTCCCTACTTGAAGCTCCAATTGAAGGAGAAGTTTTGAATGCCATTAGACTTGTTTCATGTGACAAAACACCTGGTGATGATTCTACAGCAGCTGAGATTTACAAGGTGGGGAGCCCAATGCTCATATACAACTGACTGAATTTTTATAAGTTATATGGCAAGAGGAGGGTATCCCCCAGGAGTTCAAGGATTCTTTCATTGTGCATCTCTGTAAAAGTAAAGGAATAGATTATCTTGCAGCAGTCATGGAAGAGTCTGTCTCTCAGTAATTGCTTGCAAGATTCTTGCCAGAGTGTACTTTCTAGAGATGTACACATTGCCAGACCTAGCTCAGTATATGGAGGGTCTGAAATAAAGTATGAGAGAAGGAAGGGATTAATCTGATTATCAAACTGAAGGTCAACAGAGCCATTATGCTGACCTAGTTGTTGTACACCTGTGCATGCAATATTTTAAAGGTCATACAATCTGACCCTTCTTTTTTTAGATGAGGAACTTAAGGCCCAGATATTTGAATGAACTCTGAAAGCCCAAAAAATGGTAAATAGCAAAAGCCCTTAAAATATTGTTTATAAAACAACCAGCAAATCCTCTCAATCTGAAGTAATGAATTTGCATCTGTTCCTTGTTACTACCTAAATGTTGTCAGCTTAACATCTTTCCCTACCCATATATAGACATGATCAGTTTTCATGGCTTCTGGTCACTTCTCAGCTTATTTTTAGATACTAAGAGTAAGGCTTTTAAATATCATTTTATCCATGAAAGTATCTGTACTAAACATCCCCAAGCCCTTATGTGGCTCTCTCTTCCCATTACCTAGGAATCTTTTCATCTGCTTCAAACACTTATATCATTGCTTTCATTCTAAGATCTGAGCTGACTTCCACAGAGGAAAGAAGTACTCATTCAATATCTTCTCCAAATGTAATCAATTCTATTACTCAAGGCTGCTCCATTCCCTCAGAAAGCTATGTAATGGGAATTATTCTTATCATTAGATAAAACTTTTTTCTTCTTCTGTATCATTTCAGGGAAAGTTTCAACAAGGATTTAATCAGTCACAGAGATTTCATAAAAATTGCTTACATAAGGCTCCACCACTTAGAACCCATTTGCTGCTTGAGGGCAAAACCCAGGAAATGATGTTTGGGATTTGTCAGCATTTGTCAAGGTTATGTCTAAAGTTTAAAGATAGGAGATATCTTACTTTTTTTTTTCAGATGATAACATGTTGAGTGCTAGTATGATGTGGAACCCTGAATTCTGGCAATGTGTGCGAGATAATTTGTTCAAATGCCACACACCTATGGTGCTATTTAGTGAGAGAAAACAATCCTCCTTCTGGATGAGAGGTTGTTGATGGGTATTCCCATGTCTGAAAGCAACCCAGATTCCAATGAACCTAATTAAACCTGTTGTGCATGGCTCATTTTTTCTATCTTTGATCAAGTTGTCAGAATTTATTTTGATACCCATCCTTTCTCCTATTATTTACTAGCCAGAACACATCACAAATAGATGGAAGCAACATATGGCACCTCCTTTTATGTTGCTACAATTGTTCCTTTTGCCATTATTTCACAGTTCATAGACAAAACATCACATGACATGTAGAAGATTGGTGATTTTAATTTTATTTCAACAGTGTCAGAAATAGTTTGAGCATAATTGGAAGAGCCCAGAGATTTCTAGAGAAACCAACTCTTAGATAAAAGTTAAAATTGATATGATGATAGAAAAGAAAGCAAGGAGAGATGAAGAGTAGTCTCTTCTTAGATTCATAAAGACAGATTAAGTCCTGAGTCACATGCTGGCAGTCAGGGTGGAAACAAATAATTGAACCCCTCAGTATCCCAGACATCTCTCTAAAACTTTTAAGTGAGGTGCCAATTTGTGTCCATGGTTTCAGGGTTGGGAGGGAGAGTTTTCACTCTAGGAATTATCTATATTTTTACAATTAAGTAATAATGATCATTAATACATATTAGCTAAAATACATATATATCCTACTATTAAATAAACACAGTACCAAGAACTTTGCAACCTCACAACAATCAGGAGATACTGATGCAATTTTTGTTTGCATTTTACAAATGAGGAAACTGAAGCAAAAAAAAAAAGTTGTGATTTGGAGCCATGGTGGCGGAGATCAGACAGGAGTCTCTGTAACCTCCTTTAACCTCCCCTCAAACCAACAACATATGAAGCCTCTAGACTGATTCTGAAGCAAAGAAATCCACAATATCTGGAGAACAACATGATTCTAGAAGAAGATACTCTGGAAGAACCTCAAAACAGGTCTGTTTTAATTGGGCAGGGGGGTGGTCTACTGAACCCAGACTGCAGCGCAGGGAGACCGGGGCAGGGAGCTGGAGCAGGGAGCTGGAACAGGAGTCGGAACAGGAGTGGGAGCGTTGTGCTTTTCACACACCTGGGAGTCTTCTGCGGGCCTCTTGGAACAATCTGTCCTGATTGGGGGCAGGTGGTTTGGAAGGTCTGCCTTTTGAGGAGGATAGATTGTGAACCACTGAACCCCTGATGAGCATCGGACTTAGCTGCCATTACACAGCACCTTAAAGCAATCAATCAAATAACAGGACTGATCAGCACCAGAAATAATTCAATCAGTGGAGCTGCCCAGTACCTGAAATAATTCAATCAGCAGAACCGCCCCAGGGTGAACTAAAGCAGAACTGCCCAGCACCTGACATAACTCAATCAGCAGAACTGCCCAGTTCCTGAAATAACTCAATCAGCAGAACTGCCCCAGGGCAAATTAAAGCAGCTGTCCCACCTTTGCCCTAAACAGACCTCACACCTTTTAAAAAAAATGAATAAAAAACCAAAAAGAGCTCTCACCATAGACAACTTTTATGGAGGGAGGGAAGAACAGACCTCAAATCCTGAGGCCCCTAAAGGTAAAGCAACTCCAGAAAAAGCCCCAAAGAGAGACATAAATTGGGCTCCATTTCACAAGGCTTTCTTTGAAGATTGCATAAAAAAATCTTAAAAGAGAGTTAGAAGAAACATGGGGAAACGAAATGAGATCACTGCAAAATAAAATAGAAAAAATGGAAAAAGAATGAAATGAACAAAAAATGTAATTGGTCAATTGCAAAAGGAACTAAAAAGAGTAACTGAAGAAAATAAGACATTAAAAATTAGAATCGAACAATTGGAAATTGGAATGCAGGGATGGTTCAATATTAGGAAAACTATTAACATAATTGACTATATTAATAACCAAATTAACAAAAAACATATGATAATCTCAATAGATGCAGAAAAAGCATTTGATAAAATCCAACATCCATTCCTATTAAAAACATTAGAGAGTATAGGAATTAATGGACTTTTCCTTAAAATAGTCGGTAACATCTATTTAAAACCATCAGCTAGCATCATATGTAATGGTGATAAACTGGAACCATTCCCAATAAGATCAGGGGTGAAACAAGGTTGCCCACTATCACCATTACTATTCAATATTGTATTAGAAATGCTAGCCCTGGCAATAAGACAAGAAAAAGAGATTAAAGGAATTAGAGTAGGTCATGAGGAAACCAAATTATCACTCTTTGCAGATGATATGATGGTCTACTTAGAGAAACCTAGAGAATCAACTAAAAAACTATTAGAATTAATCCACAACTTTAGCAAAGTTGCAGGATACAAAATAAATCCACATAAATCATCAGCATTTTTATACATCACCAACAAAATGCAACAGCAAGAGATACAAAGAGAAATTCCATTCAAAATAACTATCGATAGTATAAAATATTTGGGAATATATCTGCCAAGGGAAAGTCAGGATCTATATGAGCAAAACTACAAAACACTCTCCACACAAATAAAGTCAGATCTAAACAATTGGAAAAACATCAAGTGCTCTTGGATAGGTCGAGCGAATATAATAAAGATGGCAATACTACCCAAACTAATCTATCTATTTAGTGCTATACCAATCAAACTCCCAAGAGATTATTTAACTGAACTAGAAAAAATAACAACAAAATTCATCTGGAAAAACAAAAGGTCAAGAATTTCAAGGGAATTAATGAAAAAAATGCAAATGAGGGTGGCCTGGCTGCACCAGATCTAAAACTATATTATAAAGCAGTGGTCACCAAAACCATTTGGTTTTGGATAAGAAATAGAGTATTGGATCAGTGGAATAGGTTAGGTTCACAGGACAAAATACTCAATGACAATTATAATCTAGTATTTGATAAATCCAAAGACCCCAGTTTTTGGGATAAAAACTCGCTATTTGACAAAAACTGCTGGGATAATTGGAAACTAGTATGGAAGAAATTAGGCATTGACCCACACCTAACAACATATACCAAGATAAAGTCAAAATGGATTCATGATCTAGGCATAAAGAATGATATTATAAACAAATTAGAACAATGTAGGATGGTTTACCTCTCAGACCTGTGGAGG
>JAJPUD010007105.1:34645-72299 GCA_023553655.1 Myrmecobius fasciatus
CCTTTGACCCAGCAGTGTTTCTACTGGGCCTATATCCCAAAGAGATTGTAAAGGAGGGAAAGGGACCCACATGTGCAAAAATGTTTGTGGCAGCCCTTTTTGTAGTGGCAAGAAACTGGAAATTGAAAAGATGCTCATCAATTGGAGAATGGCTGAATAAATTATGGTATATGAATGTTATGGAATATTATTGTTCTGTAAGAAATGACCAACCGGAGGATTTCAGAGAGGATTGGAGAGACTTACATGAACTGATGCTGAGTGAAATCAGCAGTACCAGGAGAACATTATACACAGCAACAAGACTATACGATGATCAATTTTGATGGACATGGTTCTCTTCAACAATGATGTGATTCAAACCAGTTGTTCTGCGATGAAGATAGTCATATACATCCAGAGAGAGGACTGTGGGAACTGAGAGTGAACCACCACACAGCATTTTAACGCTTTCTGTGAATATTTCCATGCATTTTGTTTTCCTTCTTAGGTTGTTTTTTCCTTCTCTTTCTAGATCTGATGTTTCTTGTGCAGTAAGATAACTGTATAGATATGTATACATGTATTTGTCATATAATTTATCCTATTTAGCATGTATTAGATTACCTGTCATCTAGGGGTGGGGGTGTGGGGAAGGAGGGGAAAATGGGAAAATCTTGGGAAAAAAAAGTTTTTGCAAAGGTCAATGTTGAAAGGTCACTCATGTTTTGTAAATAAAAAGCTTTATAAAAAAAAAGTTGTGATTTGTCCATTATCATAGAGCTAGAAATGCCAGGGACAGATATGAATTAAGACACTGTACTCTATTTGCTGCACAACCTAGCTGCTCCCCACTTCCAAAAGAAGCACAATATAAAGAAAAACAAATAAATGTAGAAAATGTAGAAAAAGTACTTTTAAATCTCATCTCTGTTTTCTTGGGTAAATCATTCAGATAATTTCTGAGTCTGATTCTTATATTTATTTGAAGTTTTCTCAGAGTATTAAATCTATGATCCTATTTAGATTTCATCTACATTGAGATAATTATTCAAAATATGAATTGAACACCTCTAATGTATAAGTTAATATACCTTCCATAATATAGGGTATGAAGAAAAATTATGACATTTGTTTTCAAGGATATTTTGGTTGATCATAGGAGTGTAAGCATGCATATCGATAGTCAAAATGCAACCAATGAGTCTTTCAGAGTTGATCATTGCACAATATTTCTGTTACTATATATAATGTATTCTTCATTCTACTTGTTTCACTCAGCATCAGTTCATGTAAATCTTTCAGATCTTTCTAAAATCAGCTTGTTCATTCTTATTATAGAATAATTATAATCTATTACTCTCATATACTATAGCTTATTCAGCCATCCCCAATTGATGGACATCCATTCCACTCACTTTCCAATTCCTTCTCACCCCAAAAAAGAGCCACTACAAACACTTTTACATATGTGAGTCCTTTTCATTCCCTTATAATTCTTTGGAATGCAGTCCCAGTAATAGCACTTCTGGATCAAAGGGTATCCACGGTTTTTTTTATCCCTTTGGGCACAGTTGCAAGTCATTCCCCAGAATGGCTAGATCAAGAGACAAATATTTTAAAACATTACAGATGATTCTGGATTATGCAACTTTAGTTCAGTCAATCCTCAGGTTTCTGAAAACAATTAAGAACAATATTTTGACTTTTTTTCTCATAGATAATGAGATAATTCAGCTTGCCAAGGACTGTGATTATCCTAAATTCAACTGTATTGAAAGAAAATTAAGCATTTCCTTTCTGTGTTCTGTGAAGTGTAACATATATTAGTCTATTAAATATTAGTGATTGTCTTTAGATTTTGCAACTGTAAGTAAAACCAGAATTATAGATATAGTAGTGTGTACAATGTTAAAGATGGAGCCAACAAGGAATATGTAGTCATATATAAGATACATGACTATGAACAAGTCACTTCATCTCTTTCTCTTTGTCTCTCTTTCTCTTTTCTGTCTCTCTCTTTTTCTGTCTCTCTCATTATACATATATATACACACACATATATATATACATATATATACATATATGTATACATATATATTATATATCTTTGCAACTCTCTAATAAAACTATTGTAAAAATTCAGTTAGATTAGCCTTATGAAACATGGTTAAAACTTAATATTATACACATATCAGTCATTATTCTAATATACAAAAAGGCAGTGTAGTATTTGAGATAAAGAAATAACACTGGATAGATACAGAAAAAGCATTTGACAAAATCCAGCACCCATTCCAATTAAAACCCTAGAGAGCACAGGAATAATTGGAATTTTCCTTAAAATAATCAATAGAATCTATTTAAGACCATCAACAAGCATCATGTATAATGACAAAGTAGAATTATTCCCAATAAGATCAGGAGTGAAACAAGGCTGTTTACTATCATCACTACTATTCAATATTGTATTAGAAATGTTAGCTTTGGCAATGAGAAGAAAAATAGATTAAAGGAATTATAGTAGATAATGAGGAAACCAAATTATCACTCTTTTCAGGTGATATGATGGTATAATTACAAAATCCTAGAGAATCAACCAAAAAACCGCTAAAAACAACTCACAACTTTAGCAAAGTTACAGGATACAAAATAAATCCACACAAATCATCATCATTTTTATATATCATCTACAAATTCCATCATCAAAAGATACAAAGAGAAATGCCATTTAAAATAGCAGTAGATATTATAAAATACTTGGGAGTCTACCCACTAAGACAAAATCAGAAACTATATGAACACAATAGCAGAACACATTCTACACAAATAAGGTCAGATCTAATCTCTTGGAAAAATATCAAATGCTCATATATATACCAAGTTAATATAATAAAAATGACAATACTAACTAAATTAATCTATTTGTTCAGTGCCATGCCAATCAAACTCCCAAGAAATTACTTCACAGAGCTAGAAAAAAATAACAGAATTCATATGGAAGAACAAAAGATCAAGAATTTCAAGGGAATTAATGAAATAAAATGCAAATGAAGGTAGCCTAGTTGTACCCAATCTAAAACTATACTATAAAGCAATGGTCATCAAAACTATTTGGTACTAGCTAAGAAACAGAGCAGTCAATCAATGCAATAGGTTAGGTTCACAGGGAAAAATAGCCAATGACTATAGTAATCTTGTGTTTGACAAACCCAAAGACTCCAGCTTTTGGGAATTCACTATTTGACAAAAACAGCTGGAAAAATCGGAAATTAGTATCAAAGAAACTATGAATTGACCCACACCTAACACCCTATACCAAGATAAGGTTGAAATGGGTTCATGATTTGGACATAAAAATGATAGTATAAGCAAATTTGAAGAAAAAAAATAGTTTACCTCTCAGATCTGTGGAGAAGGAAGGAATTTGTGGCCAAAAAAAGAACTTGAGTACATTATTAAATGTAAAATGGGTAATTTTGATTATAATAAGTTAAAAAGTTTTTGTACAAACAAAACCAATGCAGATAAGACTAGAAGGGAAGCAATAAAGTGGGGAAGTTTTTGTTTTTGTTTTTGTTTCTATTTTTACATAAAAGGAATCTGATAAAGGCCTCATTTCTAAAATATGTAGAAAATTGACTTTAATTTATAAGAATTCAAGCCATTCTTTAATTGATAAGTGGTCAAGGGATATGAACAGAAAATTTTCAGAAAACTTTTCATATGAAAGGGTGCTTTAAATCACTATTGACTAAATAAATGCAAATTAAGACAACTCTGAGATACCACTACACACCTTTGTGTCACATTGGCCAATGTGACAGGAAAAGATAATGATGAATGTTGGAGGAAATGTATGAAAACTGGGACACTAATACATTTTTGGTGTGAACTGATCCAATCATTCTAGAGAGCAGCTGTGCAATTTGTTCATACCATTTGATCCAGCAGTGTCTCCACAGGGCCTGGATCCCAAAGAGATCATAAATGAGGAAAAGGGATCCATATGCACAAAATATTTGTAGCAGCCTTTTTTGTAGTGGCAAGAAACTGGAAACTGATAGTGCCCATCAATTGGAGAATGGCTGAATAAGTTAGGGTATATGAATACTATGGAATATTATTGTTCTATAAGAAATGATCAGCATGATGATTTCAGAGAAAGCTGGAGAGACCTACGTGAACTGATGCTGAGTGAAATAACCAAAACCAGGAGATCATTATATATAGCAATAGCAAGATTATACGATGATCAATTCTAATGTATGTGGTTCTTGTCAACAATAAGATGATTCAAACCAGGTTCAATGGTGTGGTGATGAAGAAAGCCATCTCCATCCAGAGAGAGCACGATGGGAACTGAATATTGATGACAACATAGTATTTCGATTCTTTTTATTGTTGTTTGCTTGCATTTTATTTTCTTTCTCATTTTCCCTTTTTTTTGATTTGATTTTTCTTGTGCAGCATATTTGTGGAAATATGTATAGAGACTTGCACATGTTTAATATATATTGTGTCACTTGCCATCTAGGGGAGGAAATGAGGGAAAGGGAGGGAAAAATTAGAACACAAGGTTTTGTAAAGATGAATGTTGAAAATTATCAATGTATAAATTTTGAAAATAAAAAAGCTTTAATTAAAAAAAAACAAGAAAAAACAACAACATTGGAATAAGTATGACCAGGTATAAGTCACACTTCTGACACATACTGGCTGTGACATGCAAGGATGTTTAACCTCTTAGTATTCCAGAAAGTTTTCTAAGGCTAAGTTTCAGAGGAATGACATTTCATAGCAATAGAAAGACTTTCTTCCTTAAGAATCCCCAAACCAAGAAAATCATAGATTCAGTACTATCCTCATTCTTATCTACAAGGAGTTGGAGATTGTGATATCAAAACAGCAAGCTAAGAAATAAATGGGACTACATAGCCATGTTTATTTGAAGTCATACTAGAATTGGGGAAATATAACCAGCATATTATATAGATATAAAGAAGACTCAGTAACTCTTTATTTACAAGTAAATCTTATGTAAACCTTATCTCAATGGATCCCTTTCTTAAATCAGTCTCAAATACTGACTTTTTTTTTACAATTATAATTCTAATTCTTATCCTCCAAGGCCTGTTATATATACAACTTTTAATTAATAATTTTGTACATTGTTCAAGTAGCCATAATGTGATATTGCAAGCATCATGTAGAAAGTGCTCAAAGTGAGCTTTTACTTAATGATGTGACAGTAATAGTAGAAGTTATCACAAAAATAGTTAAAGGTGTGAGGAAAATAGTTATGATTGTGTATCAATAAGGAACATTGTTAAGAATGCATGTGATATGGTAGCTTACTATTTAACTAATTATTCTTTCTAAATACTAAAGTGAATTTGACTTCCTGGGATGAAATTTAATTTGTCACTTTCTGATTTTGATAGGAAATTCCAGATAGAAATTCTTTTGGTATTTCTAACTCAACACATATAAAACTGAGTTCCTCTCTCTAAAACAAATTCCCTTCCCTTCTCACTGACTTATTTATTTCCAGTGAAGGCACTACCTTCTCCTTATTTACACAATTTTGAAATCTAGTCATCTTTGACTCTGCTCTTTCCTGTAACCCAGTTATTTGCTATATCCTTTCATCTATATCACTTCAACATCACTATTACCAATTACCACAATTCAAAGCCATAGGTCTTCATTATATCCAGTTTGGATTATTATGCTGGCCTTTCAAGCTGCCTTTCACTTCTCAATCATATCCATATTTAATAATGTTTTAAGTAAATAATGAGTAATTTTCTAAATTCTTACCTCTGATCATATTTCTCCTTTCAAAAGACTGCATTTCCCATTATTTACTTAAGGAAATAGAAACTTCTTATTCTGTGGTTCACAACCCTTTGTAGTCTGTTACCAATAGTTATCATCAGAATTATTTCACATGATTTTCTTTAATGTAGTTTATATTCCAGGCAAATTGGAATATTATTAGCCCCTCTATTCTCTCTTTCTGAGAAATTGAAATAATGATGCTTATGGAAAAATACAAGGAGAAAGCAATTACTCAGTATTCACACTTGTTAGGAATTCTGGTCCAAGTAATTCAATGAATAATAAATAATTATTTGAATTTAATTATTGTTGCCTTATGACACTTTGACTATAAATTTAAGGATAACATTGAATTTGTGAAAAATTAACTTTATATTTTGCCCAAATTGCCCTCATCATTTTTTTAGGATGCTTTACCATTACCATTTCTGTATGTATGTATGTAGCCATATATATATGTGTGTGTGTGTGTGTAATACATGCACATACATGCATACATGTATGCATGAGATAAGGTTATGGGGAACTAGCTGTCTTTGCCTGAAGAGTACACAATCCAGTGTTCATTGAAGACAATGAAGCAATAGAATCAGATGCCTAACTTTACTCAAGGTAGCAAAAAGTTTATTTCTTTTTTTTAAACTATTATCCATATAGTGTTTAACATAAATAGATATGTAATAATTGTTTTTTGATGCATTCATTAGTTTCCTCCTCTATGAAATGAAGAAGAAAATGAAATGATCTATAAGATCCTTTTTGGCTCTAAATTTATGAGACTATGAAAATAAATAGATTGTTATTCATCAGTGTGGGGAACTCTTGATCTATGCAAACTGTCAATAGGTTTAAGATAGTACACATCAAAGATGAATACATGAAGGGCATTGAATTCATTACCATGGGGATGCTTATTTTATGCTCCCATACCAATATGAATTGCCATCTATCTATGACTTATTAAATAAGTTTTAGGGAATTATTTGTGGTCCATGAAAGTTGTATATGTTGTCCAGGGCTTGAATTCAGAGCTTCCTGATTCCAGGCCTGGAATTTTTTCCATTATTCCAAGTTGCCATTATAATAAATTATATGGAAGTGTATCTATCGAAGAAAATTCCCTTTAATGAAGGATATGTTTTTCTTCACAAATATGTTAGTGCTAGAAATATCTGCTGATTCTGCCAAATTTGGAGTGGCCAGATTTTCCGAAGATATTTGGTGGTTGGCTTTACAAGGGCAAAAAATATTTAGAATCTGCCAAAGTACCAAATTGAGCAATACCTTTGGAAAAAAAAAATGTGTGCTGATGCTTGTGGAAATAAAGAGGCTAAAACAACATTAGCAAGCACCTGGAATCCTGGAGCTAATGGCCTGTGTAATTTTCCCCTCTGCAGGTCTACCAGCATGACTGAATCCTTCCTCCTTACCACATTCATGCTACTTAAGTACAGCATGATGTTCAGCAAAGCATGGGGCTGGCTGTGCCAAGGGGCAACCACCAGGGACTGAGTGACTTGTACCTGGCCTGGGCACAGTCCTCAATGTGAACCCACAGAGCTGCTGATGCTGGAAATCCTCACTTATCCTAAATGTACTGTGTTCCAAGCCTAAGGAGTTCTTGCACTGGCACAAATTTATTTAAAAAGGCAATAAAGAAATCATTGATGAGGATATCAACAAGGGCAATCATCACCATCTGATTTCACTTCCTTGTTCAGACAGAGACAAGATGCTCTTTCTCCTCATCTCAGCCTCCTGGCTGGCTTCCTTGGCTCCCTTCATGATTCAATTCAAATATTACCTTGTGCAAGAAGCTTTTCCAGGTCCTTCTCCTCGGTACTCCTACTGTTAATGCCTTCCCTCCGAGACTATCTTCCATTTCTCTCTACAATTCTTATGTGGATATTCATAGTCATTTAATTATATTGTTTTCCATTGGAATTGAACTTCTTGATAGTGAGACCACCCTTTGTTCTTTGTAGGAAGAACTGAGTTCCATATGGCCTTAGAGACCCACAGATCCAGGATAATCTCAGTTTGCCTCAGTTTCTTCCTCTATGGAATAGGAATAATAATAGTACCTACCTCCCAGGGTTGTTGTGAGGATAAATGAAATATTAAGTATTAAGGACTGAGCAAGTGTTTATTATTGTTATTTTTAAGTGTTTTGTACTAATTTATCCTATTATTGGTCTTCATTATTTGAATACCAAACAAAACATAACTTATCTTTGAATATCAATTTCAAATTTGCAAGATTAATTATACAGGATGTCCCAAAACTCAGTGTAAATTTTAGTTTTTTAATAGCTTATGAAAGATGAGAAGGGTGTTATTTTATTAAGAACTTAAGATCCTTCAAATAAAGTAGACATATATATTTGAAACAACCTCATTAGGTAGGTAATTCAGTTACTACTATCATCATTTTTTTTTTCAGATGAGAGACCTTAGAAAAGTAAGTAAGTGCCTTCCTTATCATCTACTGAATAAGGTATATGAGGTATTTGGGGAGAACTAGAATCTGGTATCAGGAGTTGCTGAGTCCTTGCAGACTTTAAGCCGTTTATAAATGCTTAGCCACCATTGATGTCCATCTTCACCTGATTCTCACCTTGGCAAATAGGATAATCCAGATTGAGGATTACCAAAAGGCTTCAAACATGTGGGTAAATTAGGGAGATATATACCCCAAGCAAGTGATAGTTTTCTTTTTTTCAGGTTCAAAGATAAAGCATTTATTTAGTCCCTGCAGGGAAAAGTCCAGACATACACCTGGGAACCATCCCAGCTCTCACTATATGCTTGTGGAACCTTACCAGCTTTTGGCTTGTCGGGGATTTAAAAAGCAAAAGATCCGAGCCTTTTCACTGGATAAACTGAAAGGATCTAACCATCCTTGACCAATAGTCACCAAAGTTGTCTGCTTCCCACAGGAAGTGACAGTTTTCTCCAGTGAAATGGACTAATGAAACAATTTGTTCCAAAGCCACAAAAGCAGAAAAAGCAGGTTGTGTGAAGAAGTTAAAGCTTAGTCAGACATTTAAGATGCCAAAGTCACCCACTGCATCCTGGGTTATTGCCAGTCATTCTAATATTTGTTTTGTTATATTATAACTATACTGACTATAATGACTCAAGAAGACAAAGTGAAATTCATAATTTTATGTATGGTATAGATGTCTCACTTAAATCCAATTCATGTGCTAGAATTGCAATGACATCCTGTGATGTCATTGGTTCACTTCAAGAATGGAGGATGAGCAACATTACTACTGATTATCAGGGACAGAATATGAAGGACTCTAAGTCCAGCACTCTGTCAATATGATCAATGAAAAATGCCTCCATTGATAAGAATCAATAAGATACTCCATCATTAAGCCATTATATCATGATTCTTCCCTTCTTATTAAGAATATTATGATTAAGGTATTTGAGAGGTATATTAACAGATAGATACATACATGTAGAGATACATAGATAGATATATAGATTGATAGATGTAGATATAGGTAGATATAGATAGATACAGATATAGATAAATAAATACATTTAGACAGAGATAGAGATAGATATAGGTAGCAATAGATGTAGATACAGATAGATATAGAAAGATAAAGGCAGACAGATAAATGTATGTATGTATGTATATATATATGTATATATGTGTGTATGTTTATGAATATATATATAGTAGAGGTCATGAAGTAATTTGTTTGAACAACAAAAATGTTAAACTAAATTGGTGTCAGAGTCCTCCCTCTCACATTCCCACATAACCCAACAGGAAAGACAACATTAAGAAAGAAAAGTCCTGGATAATAAAGAAGCATTACTAATTCTTATTACCTCTGTGATCTTGTATGAGTTATCTAATTTCTATATGCCTCATTTCTTTTTACATCTGGAAAAAAGAGGTCAAACTCTATGCTTTCTCAGGCCCATACAGTTTCTAACCCAATGGATATTATCTTTCCTTCTTGTATGATTTGTTTTACTAACGAGTATACAATTTGATTGCTCCTATATTGACATTAGATTCAGAAATATGTTTACATTAATTAATGAATTTTAAATTATTCATATTTCCCTTTCATGGGCTCATAGATTTAAAGCAAGTAGAATACTCTGAGATTATTATTATAGAAACCCTTCTATTAAACCAGACCTCAAAGAACTTAAGTGACTTCCTCAGGGTCATGCAGCCAACAAGAAGTAAGATTCAAATTCATTTGATTCATTTTCCAAATCCAACATTTTTTTCTACTCTTGTCACCTCACTCCTTGGGAATGCTAAGACATTAATTCCAGTTATCTTTCAAGAAGTCTACTGAGTTATATTCCTCATTGACTCTGTCAAGCAAGAGGAGCCATCAAATGAATGGGGTTTTTGTTTGTTTTTACATTAGCGACCTTTTTTTCTTTTTTTATCTGCACCATCTCAGGAAATTCCAGGAGACATTTATCTGCAGTTCTTTTTCCCTTTCAGAATGTTGATAGCAAGAATGTCAATGTGGATAGAGCTTTGTATGTTACTGGGATATACATTGGTTGATCATTGCAATATCTTTGAGTAGCCCCAGTTGAATTTTTGTTTTGTAGGTGGATTAAAAGTAATGAGGTTATTATTAGCCTAAGTCCTCTTTTCTGCTATTTTATGGGAAAAAAACTGCATGACTGTGTGGGGATAGCTATTAGGAGAAGCACAAAGCACTAAAGACAATTTTTGTTATAGTTCTCTTTCATAGACTCAGCATAAAATACAAAGAGCAAAAAATCATGATGTAGAAAGTAATTGAATGTAATGAAGTTCCATTTGAAGCTAGACTAGACACAATGTACCTTGCTACACAAGTTTTGCAATGACCTTCCAGACTTAGTACTTAATGGTCATAGTTATCAAAAATCCAAAGTCTGATGAATACTTGTATGGGTGCTCAGGAAAGTAAGATTAGACATTCTTCTATAATAGTATAATAAACAACCACCAGACACTCAATTCAACTGGACATGTACTTACACTATTAACACCCACACTGTCTCAGACTCTTTACTAGGTACAAAAGAAAAAAAAAAAAAAAAACTAAGGTGAGGTTGTTAATGTGATCCAGAAACTCAAATTCACCTCTGTGTAAAGTACCATGCTACAATTGCAAAGTTTGGCTAAAATATAGTCCCTGATTTCCAGGAGCTACGTAATCACATCAGGAAAAGGTAGTGGTCCAACCAAGGCATGTAAATGATTCACTAAATAAATCACAGGAGAATAGAACCACAGAAGTCCTGATTTCCAATGTGATCCAGAAATTTCTGATTCTATGCAAATTTTAAGCTGTTTTTCCTTAGTGTCCTCATCTGCAAAATGAGATAGCAATATTATTATCTCCTTAGAGTTATTGTGAAGGTAAAATGAGATTATATTTGTAAAATATTTTACCGAAAGTAGTATATACCTTCTAAATTAAATTCTATATACATTCTGTTGTTAATTTCACACAATTAGATCATACAGTGGATAGAGGACTAAATAGATTCATCTTTCTGAGTTCAAATCTGGCCTCAGACATTTACTAGCTATGTGATTCTGAACAAGTCATTTAATCCCCTTTGCTCAGTTTCTTCAATTGTGAAATAAGCTGGAGAAGGGAATGGCAAACCACTCGAGTATCTTTGCCGACAAAACTCCCAGCTGAGTCAAGAAGATTCAGATACAACTGAAATGACTGAAATACAGGGGAAAACAAAAACAAAAACAAAAACAAACAAACTGAAAATCCAGGAGAAGTAGTAAATGAGAAACGAGATGGATATTTTCCAAAGGAAAATCTCAAGTTCAATTCAGAAATATTTTCTGGTGATGGTTATACAAAAAGAGTCATATAGAAGGCATAACTTGACTAGCAAGTGTGAGAAGTATTAAGCTGGCTTAGTTATTGAAGTTCAGCCCCTACTTCAAAATGCCAGTAGATTCTGAACAAGGGCATGTAATCTCTCACTTCTCTATTTCTTCCCAACTAAAATGTCATTAGGGTCTTCTAACGTAAAGAGAAAATGTTTTGAACAACTCCAAACAGGGAAAATAAATGCAAAGATGTCATATAGTCCAGAGTGCCTGTGCATAATGGACACATTGTCAGACCAAGCAATCTAGCTAGATTTGGTACACTCAGCTTCATAGAAAACTATTTCAACCTTATTCAACACCTCTCATTTGAACTAATCAGGAACACTTCATTAAATGACCATGATGAGGAAATTCATAGACTAACTATTGAATAAGTCTATACTTTCAAATGTTAAGGATATCCCTAAAGGGAAAAATAAAGAAAGAAAAACAAAACAAAATTAAAAGAAAATTTATTCTGGTAAGTCTAATTTTGATTCAATGTTTAAAATTGTCTGAGAGTCTTCAATTACTATATATAAGTTTAAAGAAATAATAACTTCAAAGTAGCAACAATCACTCCTAATTTTCTTTTTTCTTTATACTGAATGGGCAAAAATCATACAATTTGCAAATCACTTATGGATTGCTCTAGTGAGTTAACAGAGAGCTTATGTGATGATTCTCTTCTCCTTATTATGTAGAAGCCAGGGAGACTCAATTGGATATTGACAAATCAGACATCAGTATTATAAATGGCATGCTATTATGACATATTTTTATGACACAAATGAATTAATTTTGAGCATCTTTAAAGTTTCACGTATCTGGATGGTGAATTTTTTTCAGGTCCTAGAAAATGTTTTTAACAAAAAATAAGTTCCTATTTCTCAAGCTACCACAAGTTCACTGCCAAAAATAAAGATATATTCTCACTTGAGTACATAAACCTTATAAAAGGACTTCAATTATAATTAGTATTTAAGAACAGAATTTCAGAGTGAGGAGAGCCCTTAGAGAGTATCTAGTATATCCAATATTCTCAATTGCACAATGTAGCTTTTTTATGAATGGGAACAATATTTATCTTAACCGGGGAATTATGTCTATCCAATTTCAGTGAGTCACAGGACTTGAGGAAGAAATTTAGAAAGCTCTGTGTTCACTTCTGACTCAGTGAAATATGACTGACTAGGCTGTAAAGGTTCCAGATTAGAAATCATATATTCACTCTTTTTCAAACAAGAAAAATGAATTAAATGTTGCCTAGAGATCCAAAGACAAAATGACATAATCCCTGCTATCAAAGAGTCCACATTCTACGCACAGAAAAACACACATACCTATATTGGTACACACAAAATAAACACATATGATTTCAGGTGGAAAGCTGGTTTCAGTTGAAAACTAGTTTCTGAGATGTTTAAAGTATTTCCTCACAATACTACTAGAATCCTAGAATCCCAGAAATATTACTTTGGAATACTAATGAGGCCAGGTCAAAAATAATAAAGTTAATTCCTAATTAGGTTAGGTGGTACAATGAATAGAACAATGGGCTTGAATCAGGAAGACTCAACTTCCTGAGTTTAAATCTGACCTCAAATGCTTACTTGCTCTGCTAGTCACTTAAGCCTATTTATCCCAGGTTCCTCATCTGTAAAAAAAATCCAGAGAAGAAAATGGTAAGACATTTTAATGTCTTTTCTGTGGCATAACAGAGCCATGTCATTTCAGATATGGATCAGACTTCCAAAAACATCTAGACCAGCTCATAACTAAAAAAAAAAAAAGGACCATCTTTTCAATATCTCCAACTAGTGTATTTTCTTAGAGCTTTCAAATGAGAATCATCCCCTAAAACAGAACAATCTACTTTTGGATAATTCTGTCAGGAATTAGGAGATTTTTCCCTCAATAGTATTTAAATTTGCAACTCTCACCCATTATTCCATTTCTGTTTTACTAGGATAATAGAACATTTCAGATTCTTCTTCCATATAACATAATAATACATGGAGGCAAAGAGACGGAGACAGAAAAAAAGAGAGATGGAGAGAGAGGGAAAGAAGGAGAGAGACAGAGACAGAGAGATAGAGAATGAGACAGAGACAGAGACACTCAGAGAGAGATACAGAGAGAAAGGGAAAGAAAGAGGGAGAGAGAGGAAGAGATATGAAATCAATTCAAGAGCTTTTACTATTTTGTTTGCTAAGGGACATGTGGATTTAATTTCTAACAATTCCACTTACTATGTAAGTGATCATGTTACATGAATCTCCTTTTCCTAATCTCTAAAGTGTAGATGATAATAACTGTAGTACCAGCCTTATAGAAATATTGTGAATTTTAAGAAAGATAATGAGAGAGGAAAATGTGTATTGCTAAAAAAATTGAAATATGAATGCCAGCCCTCATCAGAGATAACATCCAGTAGCAACATTTGCATTGCAAATTAAGCTAACATTTATATAGCAAATTAAGTCATGAAGAGCATTTTAGCCATATTATCTCATTTGATCCTCATAACAACATTAGACAATATGCTTTATTATTTTCTCTATTTTACTGATAAGAAAACTGAGACAGGCAGACATTAAATAATTTTTTCAAGGTCACACAATCAGTATGTGTCTAATCTTGGATTTGAACTCAGGTGTTCCTAAATCCAATGACATCCTCAGAACCCTCTACTGTCTTAATTGTATGCAATATCAGAGGGATCATCAATGTTACCTAGGATAAACTCATCATTTTATAAACAAGAAAATTCAAACCCTGAGAGAGAATTTTCCTGAGGCAACATGAAAGTAATAGGCAGAGGGAGGATTAGAAATCATACAGGATCTTTCAATCTGAATCAACTGTAATTCACTTGATAAAAGATTCAGTGGCTTTTATGTTTGAGACATTGAGATAGGTCCTATGTAAACAAGAACAAAAAATAGTCTCTACCCTTAAGTGGATGATTTTCCCTTGGGGTACATAACATGGACATAGCTTAATGTTTATTAATGTTTAACAACTAGTTCTCCAGGGAGATAGGACATGTACAAGGCACACTTAAGTTTAGTCTACCTTATTTCTACTTTCTCCACCACTTTCTTAAGCCTAAACAATCAATGAATTCAGAAACCAAGGCAAAATTTGTAGTTTTTTCTTAGTTTTATTTTTAAATTTTATTTTTAATTTGTGGAATAAAACAAACATTTTTACAATATAGTACAAGAAAAAGGTGATTGTGTATGAAAATGCAAAACTATCCACAACTTACTATGCCTTTCAAATACACAACAGAGATGTTCTGTTGGTTATTATTAAATCTGTAATTGATTTAAAGATTTCTCTGTGGCCAAAGGTCAACTAGAAGGTGCTTATCAGAGACATGACTCAAATCCATACCTTCTATGTACCAAGACCAGGATATTGGATATAAGTATAGACATATCTATATATCTATATATTATTGATATAATTGGTTCTTTATTTTTGAAAAAGACCAATGATATCACAGAGGATGTCTTGACCCATGTATAAATTTGATTTAAATAAGACCAAATTTTACAAAGTTATCAATTCACTCTCTCAGATTCATTGAAGTCCAGAAGCAAAACAAAAATCAAGAAGAATGGCATTGTCCCAGGATTAAGTAGATGACCTTGACATCCTAGATTTCTGATCAAGTTGTAAGTACCCCAAAGCATCAGCTCCTGCTGCTTTCATCAATTTAGGAACAAATAGTTCTAATCTTCCCATTCCATTAGGTAAGTCTTCACTTGCTTGGGGTCATTGCACCCCTAACATCAACAAATTTAAGGTTTGTCTATTACCCTTAACCTGATATAGCCCATCTGTCAAGATGGTTTACCAGTCTATGATTTCTGCACATATTGCTATTGCTTTCTGGAACTAGGTGAAATATAGAGACCAAAGGTAGATGAGCAATCCTGAAAAAAGTTTGATAAGCCTTTTCACCAGACATGCTAGATCTCCCCAGCATTATCTGTGACAATTAGATGGCTCAGCCTGTGGTCAGGAAGATCCAAGTTCAAATCTGGCCTCAGACACTTGCTAGTTATGTGACTCTAAGCAAGTTACTTTGTTTATCTTCATCCACTGGAAAAGGAAATGGTGAACCACTTGTATCTTTGCCAAGAAACCCCAAGGATAGTATTGATATTCTATGAGTCGGGACCCTAAAATGCAGGCAGTAACAACTACAAATATGCATTCTATAAGCATACACATATATGTATCTATGTAAATTGTCTTAATATAGTGATGCCATTTTGGTCCTCTTGAAGCTTGAAAAACAACAACAAAAAAAACAACTTAACATATCCATAAATATGATTATGATGATGAGGAAGAGGAGGTAAGAAGACATTTCTTACAAGTTGTTATGAGTACACACTGGTCCTAATTCTTCTTCTTGTGGGAGAAGGAACATGAGTTACAAAACATTTCTAAAAGCAGGGATCTTTAAGAGATTCTGCCTCAGAAGTAGTCTCTGGTTCCGTTAAAATTACTTATCCTTCATTCCAGTATAATATTCTTGCAGGGGTAAGGGATATGACAATGAAAACTCCAGCCAAAACTGCTGACCCCTGAAGAGAATAATTACAGAAAAAGGGTAATTTCTATGCTCATTTGCCATTTATTCATAGTCAGGGATTTGTAGAATTATTCTTTAGGTTGAAGAAGAAGTTCTCAAAATATTGTCTAAACATAGCTGGGGTTGCCCAAGTCATTTTTAGGGTATCTATAAAGACAATGCTATTCTTAAAAATAATACTAAAACATTTTTATTTCTAATATAATAAGCATCAATAGCTACAATCCACATTTTAAAAAAGCTATTTAGAGTCTTCAATAAATTTCAAGACTGTAACATAGTCCTTTGTCCAGAAAGTTTGAGAATCACTGGTTTAGGACTTCAGACTGAGAAAGACAAATGAATGGATTTAAAGCAAGATTAATGAGCTACTAAAATGCTGATGAAATTTCAACTGATATATCCAGTATGGAAGAACGACATATTAATATTTGCCTTTTAAATGATTTTATTGCTGATCTATGGTTATGATTATGTATAGTTCTTGTCAGAAGGATTCACAATGTTTCTAATTTGTAAAGACATTAGGAATTTTGTTTATTAGTTGTTTCTAATAGCAAGCATGTTTTGTCTACACACACTTCATAGAACAGACAATTAGAAAATGAGTGCTATTAATTCCCCTGCCCTTACACCCTTAAGATACAATGAGTGAGAGATGGAAAGGACCTTCCAGGTATTCTAGTCCACCATCATCCCTATTTTACATATGAATGAAAGTGGGATTTAGGAAAATATTTTAGGGATAGGATTATGAAAGCAACAATGAAGTGATATTCAAGATAATACAAGTTTAATTTCTTAATTTTCTATATTTTTTATTCTGAATTTAACAAAAATATCTCTGAATGGAATAGAATAGAAAAAATTATGAATATCTTCTATATATAACTTGTTTTACTTAAATTTGTAATAAATTATAAATGCAATTTTCAAAGATAGCCTTGTTTTCTTTTTAGGCGTTATTCTATTTCTCCTGTGTGTGCAAACACAAACATTTTAATAACCTTCTCTCCCTCCTTTTTTCCTTCATTCCTTTCCTCCCTCCATCTTTATTTCCTTCCTCCTTCCCTCCCTCTTTCCTTTCTTCTCTCCCTTTCTCTCCCTCCTTTCCTCCTTCCCTCCCACCCTCCATTTCTCTCTTCTTCCCTTCCTACCTCACTCCCTTCCTTCTCTCCTTCCTTTCTTTCTTCTTTCCTTTTTCCTTCCTTTCTTCATTTCTCCTTCCCTTTCTCTTTTTCTCTCTCCTTCCCTCTTTCCCTTCTATCTTCTTTCCCTCACTACTTCTTTTCCTTCCTTCCTTTATCCTTTTTGTCCTTCATTCTTTCCTTCTATCTTCCCTTCCTTTCTTACTTCTTTCCTGTCTTCCTTCCTTCCTTTCTTTTCTCTTTTTCTCTTTCATTATCTTTTTTTTCTTTTTTTCTCACTCTCCTCTTTTCCATTATCTTTTTTTTTCTTTTTTCATGCTTTCTTGAAATGGAAATTTATTATGACATATTTTGAATACCCCTTGATGTTCTACTAGGCACCTGACATTCTTTTTTTCTGTTCTTTTTCTATTTGGTTTTTTATGATATTGAACTTAATTTTTGCATAAGTAAATACATTAAAATTATAATAGTTATAAAAATATTAGCCAGTCAAGAAACTGGAAGTGGAATGGATGCCCATCAGTTGGAGAAATGCTGAATAAGTTATGGCATATCAATGTTATAGAATATTATTGTTTTATAAGAAATAAATAGCAGAATTATTTCAAAGAGGCCTGAAGAAACATATGTGAGCTGATGCTAAGTGAAATGAGCAGAACCAAGAGATCATTGTACATGACAACAAGATTATACATTGATCAATTCTGAATGACATGGTGCTTTTCAACAATGAGATGATTCAGGCCAGTTCCAATGATTTTGTGATAAAAAGAGCCACCCAGAGAGAAGACTGTGGGAACTGAGTGTGGATAAAAACAGAGCACTTTTCACTCTTTTTGTTGTGTTTGTTTGAAATTTATTTTCTTTCCCATTTTTTCTTTTTTGATTTTATTTTTCTTGTGCAGCAGGATAATTTATAAATATGTATGCATATATTGGATTTAACATATTTTACCATGTTTAATACATATTGGATTACTTGCCATCTAAGGAAGGGGGTGAGGGGAAGGGGGGGAAATTGAAACATAAGGTTTTACAAGGGTTAATGTTGGAAAAATTATCCATGCATATGTTCTGATAATAAAAAAATAACAAAAATTTAAAAAGAAAAAAAAGAAAGCCACTATTCATAGAGTACTATAACTTTTGCAAAGCACTTTATCTGCTTGATCCTCACAATAACCTCATAAACAGGAACTCTTATTGTTTTCATTTATTAGTTGAGGAACCTAAGATTGAGAGATTGTTTGAAACCTTGGCTAGATCACAGGGTCCATGCCTCAGGGAAGATTTCAATTGAGGTTTCCTAAATTTAGGGCTCTATCCACTCCACTATTAGCCAATCTGAGATGTGTGAGGTGGTATGTCAGAGTTGTTTTAATTCCTATTTCTCTAATCAATATTAATTTAGAGAACTTTTTCTTGTGTCTAGATGGAGTTAATATCATCATCTGAAAATTGTTTTTTCATATGCTTTGACCATTGAACAGTTGGGGAATGGCTTGTATTCTTATACATTTAATATTTTATATATATTTTAGAAACTCTGTAACTCTGTAAACATTTCCCCCCAGCTTTGTACTTCCCTTTTTATCTTGTTAGTATTGGTTTAATTTGTGCAAAAACTTTTAAAATTAAATTGAAATTGTCTTTTTTTTTGCACTTTATAATGTTCTTTAGTTCTAATTTGGAGATAATTTTCTCCCTCCTCCAAAGATCTAATAGGTAAACTATCCTTTGCTCTCCCAATTTGCTTATGGTATCACCATTTGTGCCCAAATCATATACTTATTTTGAATTTATTTTAATATGTGGTGTGAGATGAAGGTCTATGCTGAATTACTGACTTATCATTTTCTAGTGTTTTCAGCAGTATTTGTGAAATAATGAGTTCTTATCCCAGAAGCTGAAATTTTCGGATTTTCAAATACTAGATCACTATATTCATTTGATATTGTGTCATGTGTATTTATCATTCTTTTTATTTCAGTAAAAGTAATAAATCATAATATTAAAATTTGTTCTTGACCACTTTACTTCTCATCTTTGGATTTTTTTAAAATTGCATGGGAAGGCACACACACACATGTTTATTTGTTGTAAAGAATGTTCAGCAAAAGAACTCCCTTTGCCAGTTTAGAGTGGCAAATATTTTGCAAGTTATCTCCATAGATATTTGCTCTGTGTGATAAAGACATGGGTCAACAGTCATATACACATACATCAGAGGTACAGCTCAAATCCATGTGTCCCCAGCACTAAGACCATATGACTGTGATATTGTATGTTTATATTTTTATAAACACATTATAAATAGATAAGGTAAGGTATGAAGGCATGATATATAGAAATTTGCATTATATATGCAAATAAGTATATGTCTCCTTAAATATAATATTAATGGTGAAAATGTTAATGATTATGATGATAATAATCATGGTATTTGTAGAATGTTTCATGGTCTTAAAAGTACTTCACAAATTTTATCTCATTTTATCTTCACATGAATACTAATGGGTGTGTGTTATTACCTCCATTTTACAGATGAGGAAAGAGAAGAATAGAAGGTTAAGTCATTTGCTCATATCACACAGATAGTACCTGATGCAAGCTTTAAATTCATGTCTTCTTGATTCCATGGTAGTTAAAATAGAACAGTGGGTGGAGCATTCTGGAGTCAAGCTCTAAAATCAAATGTAGCCTCAGAAACGAGTTGTATGACCCTGAGCCAGTCCTTTAATCCTTTTTTGTTTCAGTTTTTCATCTGAAAAGAGGGGACACATGGAGAGGCAAATAACAATCCACTGCAGTATATTTGCCAAGAATACCCCCTGGACAAAAGTCCATAGGGTCATGTAGAGTTGGATATAGCTGAATAACTGAACAATAATGTACAATGCATGTATGCACATATATGTATTGTATAACAATATGAATTCAGATATACCTATATTTTTTAGATAGATAATAGTTCAATAGAGAGATGATAGGGTGATAGACTGTTTACCACATTAAATACTTCTAATACTGTTATATATTCCATGGAGGAAGATTTCAACTCCTTCAGAGATGAACAACAGGAATACTTCATCTCTTGATTTTGTCAATGATTAAAATAAAGACCATATCCTTTCGCAGTTTAGAAATATTAGGATTCTTACTCAATATCACAGACATGGGATATGAAAGAATTAAGTTGAGTAGAAGTCCTAATGACTCTAAGAACAATTCTCTACTCAATAAACCATTCCATAACTTGAATATGTTCTGTCCATCTGCCCATGTGTGTAGGAATACAAATATGTTACCTAGTTCTTTGGAAAATCATGGAAAATTTGAGATGTATCTTTTGTAGGTCAAATCAAATGCATAAACAATATTTGATAAAATTTTCAAAACAATGGACTTTTACTGACATGTTAAGACAAATTAAATGACATTTATGTCAACAATTATACAATATCATGTTGAACGAAAATGAAATCTACTGAAAACTTTTCTTGAATATCTCAAAATAGAAATCTTTATTCTAAACAATAAACATTTTAATTTCCCAAGGCATATTTTAGGTTTATCCCAGTGTGCCTGAAGATTCATTTCTACTTTGATTCTTCTCAATGCCAATAAAAAAAGCAAAAAAATCCATAAGGTGTTATTCTTTTCTATTATTAAATATCCATGAAGGATATTGGAGAAATATATATATGCAAATATATATATATATATATATATAATACACAGACAAATATATATATATATATACATATATATACATATGTAGCCAAGACAACATGTAAAACAGCCTTCTGTACACCATCCTACTGATGATAATGATACCCTTAAACTGCTAATTATTAACTTTTTATTAACTAATTATTAACACTTCATTGTTTTAAGATAACAACTAATATTTTGTAATTCTTTAATTGCTACAAAACATCTTACACATATTATCATATTTGATCCTTACAACAACCCTGTGATTTAGGTGTTATTATTTCCCCATTTCACATATGGGGAAACTGATACTTGAGAGAGGTTAAGTACCTTAATTACAATTATGTGCTGAGTAACTGAGCAGTATTTGAATTCCTGTCTTTATGTATTCTAAATCCAATCTTCTTGAACCACGTAGCACATTATTTGCAGATATGTATCTTGCTTATTCGTTTCTCTGATACAGGCCTCAATTCCTTTACATCTTAGGTGATTGTGCTGGGAAACTAATCAATCAATAGTATTCATTAAGTACCAATTCTATGTCAGGTAAAGTACTAAATTATGGAAACACAGAGAAAAAAAAAAGATAGTCCGTTCTCTCCAGGAGAACTCAATCTAATGGAGGATATAGCAAATGGACATATGTGAACACTATATTTACAGGATAAATAAGAAACAATCAATTAATGTGAAATATTATAATTAAAAGGTCTCAGAAAAGGATTCATGCAGAAGGCAGAATTTTAGTTGGAATTTGAAGAAACTCAGAAAAGCCAAAAGGTAAAGCAGAGGAGAGAGAGCATTCTAGGGATTATTGACAGCCAGAAAAAATGCCCAGAGATATGAGAGGAAATGTTTTGTTTGAGGAGCAAAAAGTTGTCCAATGTCCCTGCATCAAGTGCCTTGGGATAAGGTAGTGAGATTGTATGGTTTAGAATGCTACAGTTAAAAGATCCATCTTCTACTTTCAGGCAAAGTCCCAATAGATTTGTGATGGAGAGAACCAGAAAAAGTACTTTGGAGACTGAATGTGGATTACAATATAGTATTTTTACCTTTTATTGTTGTTTGCTTCCTTTTTTATTTCTCATTTTTTATTTTTTGATCTGATTTTTCTTGTGGAATGTGGAAATATGTATAGAAGAATTGCACATATTCAACATATATTAGATTACTTGCTGTGTAGGGGAGGGGTAAGAGGAAGGGGAAAAATTTGGAACACAAAGTTGTGCAAGGGTGAATGTTGAAAACTATCTTTGCCTATATTTTGAAAATAAAAAAGCTATTATTTGTAACAAAAGATTCATCATCTTCTGATTTTGTGTATGTGTGTGGTGAGAGAGAGACAAGTAATATACAGCTCATTATGGGATGTACATTCAATATCTTTTCAATTTGGTTAATCTTTCCAGAGATTGAATTTTATTCAGATAGCCTTTGGAAAACCTGGATCATTGTCCTAGCATAATGAAGGATCAAGAGAGACTATCAAAGAGATAGTATTCTTGACAATTGGGACATAGGGCATAAACTGGGTCTAAATCTGCAAATGAAATAAGCACTCAATTCAACTTTTTAAAGACAAACTCATTTAGGAAAGGTGAATGTGGGGCACAAATATGGAAACGTATTGTTTGTTTGATTTTTGTTGTTATTGTTGTATGATTATTATGTGTTAATGATAGGTGTGATGAAATGGGATATCTTTATTGAGTCTTCCCAGTCTAAAATTTCAACAGCCAGGGCCCAATCCAATTTTGCCCTGCTCTATCTCCTAGCCTGGGCTAATTTATCCCTATTTAGATAGACTGCTAGTCCACTGCTTCCAGGTCCTTATACTGGGGATAGTCTTAATGAAAATATCCACTTGAAAACTTTAGACTTGCTAAAGTTTAGAGTTTCCAAGCTCAAGGGATTTACTAGTCTCTGCCTCCATCAATAGCAGAGGGATTATAGACATGTTTCAGTACTTTATTGATTGTTTTTCCTAAGTACTAAAATCTGTTAAGCTAATAAATAGGTGTTGCTGATGGTCTCTTAATATGGATGCCTTAATGCAAACCTTATCACTCCTCTTGAGTTTTATGACTTTGGGATTTTACAGTAATAAATATAATGCTGTATTCCCTATACATTAGGATATAATGAACTGTATTCTGAGACTGATAAAGCCTTATCTGAAACATTTAAGCAGATATTTGCATTCACTAGGGTGTGTTTTTTTTTTAATACAAATTGATGTTTTCTTACATAAAACAGAGTTATGGTCTCCTGTATACACCATGGTTATTCCCACCTGTGTTCCATTATTCATGTTCTTTATATTCCTCTCATTCACTCTGATCAGAATGCATTACCCTAGTTATCTGTCTTTCCAGATTCTAGTATTGTTGTAAACTTAGGGAATATGCCCACTCATTTATGAAATCCTCTATGATGAATCTAGCTCAACCTAAAATGGCCTTTTTCTCCTTTAGTCTGATTGTGTTTATCATACCCACAATTTAACTTTGATAAAGCTTACTGGTTATCCCCTAGATAGCAAGTAGTTCAATACATATTAAACATGTGCAATTCTTCAAAACATATTTCCATAATTATCACATTGAACAAGAAAAATCATATGTGATCTAATTTTTAGAACAGAAAACTGAGCCCTAATGAGATCTGATGTGACCCTGATCATATTACCAGTAAGTGGCAGTCAAAATTCAAATTTAATTCAAATTTCAAAGTTCATGATTTTCACAGCTGTTTCCCAAACCTAGAAAACTCTCCCACCTTCAAATGACCTCCTTGATTCCCTAATTTTTTTCATGATTCAACTCAAATTCTTTCTGAAAATTCTTTTTTATTTTTTTCTGGTACTCCCCAACAACCTGGCTAATGTCTTCCCTCTAAGATTACTTCCCATTTAGATTGTTTGTATCTTATATATTATAGTGGCTTACGTAAGGTCTCCTTACAAAACAACTTGAACTCCTTAAAGGAAGGAAATAAGTCTTGTGTTTTTGCCTTTCTTTGTATCCCTAGAACTTCATACAGTGCCTAACATGTATTAGGTCTTCAATAAGCCTATGATCATGATGAAGAGGATGGGGAGAATTATCTGATAAGCATACATCATCCAATTTTATACCTAGCTGAATGTTTATTCTTAGAGGACAATTGAGAAATATAATTTCTGCTGATATGTCTAATAAGGAGTCAAATGATTTAATATTTATATGGATGAAATCTTGCTATAAAATAGCTTACATATTGTCAAATCAAAAGCTTTTTTGTAATAAAGATATAATAATTAAAATGGTATAATTCTCTATAAGATTCAATTAACTTTGAAACAGTAAAGATAAAAATATTCATGAATATATCTAATAAAAGCTATATTATTATCTATTAATAACCTCATTTGGTGTGCCCTGTTTAATTGTGTATTTGATATAAATGCTTTGTATAAATGGGATCATATCAGAGAAATGCAAATTAAGACAACTCTGAGGTACCACTACACACCTGTCAGATTGGCTAAAATGACAGAAAAAAATAATGATGAATATTGGAGGGGATGTGGGAAAACTGGGACACTAATACATTGTTGGTGGAACTGTGAACGGATCCAACCATTCTGGAGAGCAATTTGGAGCTATGCTCAAAAAGTTACCAAACTGTGCATACCCTTTGACCCAGCAGTGTTTCTACTGGGCCTATATCCCAAAGAGATCTTAGAGGAGGGAAAGGGACCCACCTGTGCAAGAATGTTTGTGGCAGCCCTTTTTGTATTGGCTAGAAACTGGAAACTGAAGGGATGCCCATCAATTGGAGAGTGGCTGAATAAATTATGGTATATGAAGGTTATGGAATATTATTGCTCTGTAAGAAACGACCAGCAGGACGATTTCAGAGAGGCCTAGAGAGACTTGCATGAACTGATGCTGAGTGAAACGAGCAGGACCAGGAGATCATTATACACGGCAACAACAATATTACATGATGATCAATTCTGATGGACATGGCTCTCTGCAACAAAGAATTGTCTCAAACCAGTTCCAATTGTTCACTGAAGAAGACCATATACACCCAGAGAAAGGGATATGAAATATGGACCACAACGTAACATTTTCATGATCTCTGTTGATGTTTGCTTGCATTGTGTTTCCTTTCTCTGATTTTCTTTTTTTTTCTTCTTGTAGACAGGATTTTTCTTGCACAACTTGTCAAGTATTTCAACATTATTAACATGTAGTGGACTTCTTGCCATCTAGGGGAGGGGAGGGGACTGGGGGTAAAATTTGTAATGGAAAGCTTTGTAAAGATCAATGCTGGGGAACTACCCATACATATGTTTTGCAAATAAAAAGCTTTAATAAAAAAATAAAAAAATAAATGGGATCATAAATATATTGGTTAGTAATTATTGATATATACTCTCATTAGTGTCTTTATTTTTTCAATATTAATAAAATGTGAAATATTTGCCATGTCTTTGATATCCTCTTTTCCTTCAGATTATATATTAGTCCTTCAATGCCTTAATGATTCTATCATCTCTGCTATGTTTCTCTTCACTTACACTGATTTCCTCTGCTTTTTTATACTATTTAATACTTTAAAAATCTGTAACATATATTGATACCATTATTGTTGCATTTAAGAGTGGTGGTTTCACTGTGTATGATGAGAGGAAAGTTTATAAAAATGTGTAATTAAAAATCTTGTATATTTTCTACTTTTAGTGCTGATTCTATTTTCATGCTACAATGTTCTTGGAATTCTTTTACTGAAATGAATATCCTATCAAGATTTCTTTAATTTAATTTTGTTCTCCACTACTCTACTTCCTGTTTTATGGGATAATACTTCTCAAAATTATCCATCATCAAAGTCATTCTAAAGACGTGTAAGGATGAAATAGATTTACAACTAAAACTAGAAAGAAAAATAGAAACCCATGACCCTCATTCATATTCAGCTACCTTGTTCTGGCAAAGTGATGGAAAGGGGGAATGTAAAAATTTCATTTAGAAGTAGCTTTATTTTTTCCCAGTATTGTTAATGGTGAGACTGTGTAACATATCATGTGTTAACCATTGGATAAGTATCTTATCTTTAAAGTACTAATATTTAAAATGTGTTTAAAATATAAAATCTGTGTTGCCCTTGTCACTTAAAGTCCTTAGAATGACTTTGCTAAATATGTGTTTTGTAAAGCTTTCTTTAACCTAATTTTATCTTCCAATACCCTTCTTTGTTTTATAGGATGATCCTGATCAAAATTAAGCATCATCCTTCTTCCTATAATTTTGAAAACAAACATAATCATCTTGATGATTATCATTTTTTCTCATTATTTTTTTTACTTTTGAAAACACATGCATGTATAATTTTTAACATTCACCCTCACAAAACCTTGTGTTCCATTTTTTTTCTCCCTTCCTTCCATCTCTTCCCCTATGCTGCAAGTAATCCAATATATGTTTAACATGTGCATTTCTTGTATACATATTTTCACAATGATCATGCTGCACAAGAAAAATTAAATCAAAAAGGGAAAAAATGAGGAAGAAAACAGAATCTGAGCAAAGAACAACAAAAAGACTTAAAATACTATGTTTTGATTCACACTCAGTACTCACAGTCCTCTCCCTGAGTGCAGATGGTTCTTTCCCCCACAAGACCATTGGGCTTGGCAAGAATCATCTCCTTGTTGAAAAGAGCCACTTCCATCAAAATTGATCATATAATCTTGTTCTTGTTGTGTACAATGATCCCATAGTTCTATTCACTTCACTTAGTATCAATATATGTAAGTATCTCCAGGCTTCCCTCAAATCATGCTGCTGATCATTTGTTTTTAGAGCAATAATATTCTATAACATTCATATACCACAACTTGTTCAGTCATTCTCCAACTGATGGGCATCCACTCATTTTCTAGTTTCTTGACACTACAAAAAGACATGCTACAAACATTTTTGCACATGTAGGTCCTTTCCCTCCTTTATGATATCTTTGGGATGCAGGTTCTGTATTGCTCGATCATGTATGTACAATTCAAAATCTTTGGGATATAGTTCCAAATTGTTCTCTACAATGGTTGAATCCACTCACAACTCCATCAACAATGTCTTGGTGCCCCAGTTTTCCCATATTCCCTTCAATATCTTTCATTATCTTTTCCAGTCATGTTAGCCAATCTGAAAGGTGTGTAATGGTACCTCAAAGTTGTCTTAATTTGCATTTCTCTGATTAATAGTGATTTAGAACATTTTTTCATATGATTAGAAATGGTTTCAGTTTCTTCAACTGAAAATTGTCTCTTCCTATCCTTTGATCATTTATCAATTGGAGAATGACTTGAATTTGAATCAATTTTCTATATATTTTAGAAATTAAGCCTTTATTAGAATCTTTGATTGTAAAATGTTTTCCCAATGTATTGTTTCCCTTCTAATCTTGCCTGCATTGCTTTTGTTTGTACAAAATTGTTTTTAACTTAATATAACAAAAATTATCTATTTTACATTCCATAATGTGCCCCATTTCTTTTTTGGCCACAAATTCCTTACTTCTTACTTCCTTACATGACATGATGTCATGACATACATATGGATTGGATTTAAGTGAAAGAGGACTGTATAAAATCACCAATCTCCTTCTGGAGATGCCTCTTCTGAGGCATCTGTGTCCAATGGCAAGATATAGATCATAGCAATCTTACATGTAGTGTGAAACAGTGGGCTTTTTAAGCTAAAGCCTTTACAACTCTTATTTTGACTGAGGCAATGTTCATTCAGTGATTAAAACTAGGTAAGAAATGAAGCAGACATAAAAATATTTCTCAAAGTAGAAAACCCTCAGGATTTCTGACTTACACAAAAACAATTGCTGTTACATTTCCTCTAAAGATAAAAGGCTCAAAAAAGGACTAAGTCCGAACCTGAGATCTATTGTTGGTAATCAATGAGATCCAGAATTATTTGAGTTTAAGATATGGTTCTAGCCCATCAACCCTGACATACTTTGTGAGGTTTCAGTGATCAAAATTTATATTCCTTTAAAAAGAAAACTCAAATGTAAAGTATGATCCTCTATGTGGACAGAGGGAAGAGAATGGGAAGAAGAAAGAAAATAAAAAAAGAGAGAGACGGAGAGGAGGAGAGGCTATGGAAGGGGAAGAGAGGAGAGGAAAGGGGAGGGAAGAAAAGAAGGAGATGTGTTGCCAACTGGTCAGTTCCATTTGGGTCCCCAGTGGGGACACCTCTTATTGTTACAAAATTTCTTGTTTATTTTTTTCTTCTCAAAGAGGAAGATGACATCAAGGAGGGAATGCTGTGAAATGCACATGAATTGAATTAATTAAATAAAAAACGAGTGGGGATATCAATTTGTTGGTGATATTCATTACAGTTATATAGTGATCCCTAGAAAAATGAAATAAGCAATTGCTAGAATACTTGAAGCCTTTACAACACAGAACTTATGATCCATCAGGATGGAATTATCTTATCACAAAATTATCTTATCACAGTGAGAAACTTCCTCTATCAATGCAATTTTTTGGTAATTTATATAGTGTTGCTTGGGTCATTGAAAGACAAAATGCCTTTGCCAGATTAACATAGAAAATGTATATCAGAGACAGTGATTGAACTCAATTCATCCTATCCC
The DNA here is from genome assembly GCA_023553655.1 of Myrmecobius fasciatus. Classification (NCBI taxonomy): domain Eukaryota; kingdom Metazoa; phylum Chordata; class Mammalia; order Dasyuromorphia; family Myrmecobiidae; genus Myrmecobius; species Myrmecobius fasciatus. The sequence goes on from JAJPUD010007105.1 coordinate 63,516, forward strand.
TGAGGATAGATATCTATTTCCTATGGCAGACCAAATCTCCAGGACTGATATTATCATCCCTATTTTCTGGATAAACAAACCATCCCAGAATTTTTCTGTGACTTGTCCAGGGTAACAGATACTATTTAAGGAAGTATTGCAATTATTCTTTGAACAAGAACTTTCTATTCTAGGTTGGTCCATCACTCACTTCATTAAAGTATTTACTCCACTGTAGGAAATATAAATAGTTAAATGACTATTGGGAAAATGGTGGAAAGTTCCAAGCAAACTATTTCACACAGAGAGAACATTGTGCAGTGACAGAGTGGACATATTAAGTGAACAAAATGGCATTTTTATTGTAAAATGGAGTGCATTAGGCACAGCCAATTTCATTTAAATGGCTTCATTCCCTTTGCTTCTGCTTAAAGTGAAGGTGGATTGAATAAAAAAAAGTCAAAATCTGAAATACCAGGCTCTATCCATACAACAAACCTGCAAAAAATTGAATAAAAAAGGGCATCACATTAGACAAGCAAATTTTGGCCTGTGTTTCCTTATTCCTATTCTTAGAATATATTTTCCAATTTTATTGGCTAGTGGATGGCTTTATTGCCATACAGATTGAAATCTTTCTACTTTCCCCCCCAAGATATTTATAAATCACTTGAAAGTAAATCACTGGTCAGAGATGAATAGGACTTCTCTGACCAGTTAAGATTATATCTAAATCATATCCTTATAAGTGGGTCACAACCCAAACTTAATTTTAAAATAATTATAAAGTACTTTGGTATTTTTAGGCATTACTATTACATTATTACATCAAGAAAAAACATATACAATTTAAATTCAAAAAATGTGAGCTGAAATCTGAGCTTTCTTATTTACTGTGAGGGTGAGAATAGGCAAATTATATTTTCTTTCTGGACCTCAGTTTCATCATGTGAAAAATAGAGTTGATAAGTTAGATAAAATAATGCATGTAGTTGTTTGTAACACTAGTTCTGATGATTTCTTCTATAGCAGTATAATATATTTTATTTAAGTATATATATATGTACATTTATGTGTGTATAGATATATGTATATGTACATATATTGTATATATGTACATATATGCATATGTAGATTTGTATGTATATCTTTTTATTCTGGCAAAAGAATGAGATGTCATATTAGAGCTATAAGTATTTTTTAAATCTAGTTAAGTGCATAGATCATGAATCTGAAATGAAAGACAATTATATAGTGGTGATAATAACCAATAGTAAAATAGTAGAAAGGACAAAACCATATTATGTGATTTCTCAAGGGACAGTTAAACATGGTAATCCTCATATATCCTTAGCCAGGCTATTTAACTATTATTTGAATATTAAATTTAGGAAAATATTAAATGTATTTTTAGTATCACAGCATTTCCTTACATAAAACTGAGCAAGATCTCTCATCTGATCTCATAGGATTTTACCAATTTTCACATTTTCTTCATATTTTAATTTGTAGCTAACATAAAGGAGTAGCAGATTCAAGATGATATGGTAAAGGTACAAAATAGCTCATATATCTAAAACCTTAATCCTGATATAATGAAATGAAATGTAATAGGAATGAATGTAAACTCATACACTGGGATTCTAAAAATCAGTTGTGGAAATATAGGGTGGGATATATGTGTTTAGATAACATATCATATAAAAAAGATCCAGAACTTTAGTGGGCTTCAAGTCCAAAATAATTCAAGATGCTGACACAGGTAAAGAATAACAAGGAACCAGCTCCAATTACTACATTTATACACTGATAAACTAATATATACACATGAATGCATGTGCACACAGACACACATCCGTACTTCAGAAATTATTCAGACTTCTAAAGAGAGGATAGAGTTGGGAGGTATCTCCTTCATGCTTTCTACTCACCTTAACCAGAGTATACGTTTATGAAATTTAAAAGGTCAGAAGGTTTTGGATTTTTTACAAGAAAACATCTTTGTAGTTGCAAACATCAATGTAATGGTTGATTGCAAAGTCAGCCTTGGTAATTAAAACAAGGCACAATGAAGAAAGACAGTTCTGGGAATCACAAAGCCCAGAAGAAAATTGTAGCACAACAAAGGGGAATTTCTTGATACAGAAGCAATGAAGAATAGGACTCCAAACATTATGAGTTACTCTTTCATGTTCACATGAGTACACATGTTCTTTTTTTTTTCTATACTCAGTATGTGGCTGTGGAAGAGTATGTTCCTCTTACATTTTTTGAACCAGTTGTTCTTAATTTACCCCAGTAAACAACCATTTCTAAAATGTAATTAAGTTTGGTTGACTAATTGATCTCAACTATAAGCATGATATGAAAAAAGAAATCAGTGGGATTTTTGAGCTAGATTATTAGAGCAAGTAAGTAACAAAACTTCAGTATTACTTCAAGAACCATGTGGAGAGAGTTTGGTAGCCACTGGCCCTCCAGCAACCTACCAACCAGAATTAGTGCACATGTGGAAAATGGGTACACAACCAGAGTGGCACATTAATATTTAATAATGCAAATATTAATTTGAAAAAGGAGAGAATGCCAGAATCCAATAGGAGCAAATAAAAGCTTCCCTGAGGAGGTGGCAGATGGCTTGTAATTTATTTCTGAGTTGCCCACTAGTAGAAGAATGTTTTTTTTTTTTTTTACAAAGTGAAAGCTTAATAATTATCAGTTGAATTCAATTGGTTCAAATTGGACAGGTCTCTGTGACTAAGCTGTCAGGCAGTGACTCTTGGATATAACCTAGAATGTGGATCATATTCGATGAAAGGAAGCACTGCTAGAATATGTGGGTGGAAAGGCATTGGGAGATTGGTATTTTCCAGTTTTCTTTCCTCTGCAGTTTGGCTTGACTAGTCCAGGATATCATAAAATAAAATAAAATTTCTTTCCCACCACCTCCCCTTCATCTCCACCTCCATTTGCTCTGAAAGGATTCAGATTTTTTAAATACAAAGAAAATGCATTATAATTGAGACCTTGTGTGTGCTTGTTTCACACCCTAGTAATTGAATTGGAAAAGATAGGGCAAATTTTAGCATAATCAAACAGATATATCATACTCCTGAACAACTAACCTGTGTGTCTTTCTCTGTTCTGTGTCTTTCTGTCTGTCTTTTACTCCTATTTCTGCTTTCTTCAAGGTATATATCATGCAATCCCCAACAATCCATCCTTTTAATTAGAGACATGTATGTACCATCATATTTACACTGAGTTTTATTCTATCTTTGTATCTCTTGTCACCATTTCTCTGTTATCTCCCTGTGTCTCTCTCTGTGTCTTTGTCTCTGACTCTGACTTTCTGGGTCTCTCTTAACTTGTCTCTCCCTGTTCTCTATCTCTGTATCTTTTCTCTTTGTCTTTCTCCCTCTTTTTTCTGTCTCTTTGTCTGTCTTTCCCCCCATTTCTGCTTTCTACACTGCACAAATTTCTATATTTTTTCATATTTTTATTTCTAAACCCCTTTTATAACTTCATTTTATAGACTTAGAAATTGAATTAAGTTATATTCATTGAATTCACACATATATTAAGCAAATAAATTTAAACTTCTAATCCAAGTCTTATGGCTACAAATTAAGCTTTTCTTTTCTTGAATCCTTCTGCCAATGGTACCTGTTGCACGAGAAGTCCACAGTACCTTCTTGGGACCTTTCCCCAAATTAAGAATGTGCAATTGTGAATTCCAGATGTTCATAAAGTTGTGGCTTTACAAATCAATTAACTTTCTGAACCCTTGGATCACTCATATTGAAAGTAGGTTTAATAATATGTAGATATAATAATATTTGAACTATAATTCCCAAAAAGCTCATTACAGGAATCAAATGTGATATAAGATAAAATATTATATATATATATATGTATATATATATATATATAAGCTACTACTAGTATTAATTTTAGTTGCAGAAGTGACAAGAGTAAACATATTAGAACACTAGCATTAAAACCATGGTAATGTATATAGTTGTATTTGAAATAACAAAATATTATTAATATATTTTAATTGTAGTGGAATGGTGCTAAATTTGGCATTTTTAATAACAGCAATAAAAATAATAGTTTTAGTATGCATAGTAGTAGTAGTAGCAACAATAGTCAAAGTGATAGCAAAGAGTAGCGTTGATAATGGTGATAGTTATGTTAGCAAGAAATACAATGAATAGTATAAATCCTAAATTTGTTGCTTGTGAAAACCTATGAGATGTCTGTATATCTTACCTGACTTCAGTTTCCTAAGATGAAGAGCTTTGAACTGTATGGCCTCAGAAGTCATTATGATCTATTAGCATAAACTTAGAAGCAAAAAATGGAAAATATAGCAAAAGTAACAAGAGAATAGCAACAGTAATACAAATAATAAAATAATAGCTCAATACTAAAAGCTATAAGATTAAGAGGTATAGTTGTAGTAAAATACCATTACTAATCCTGAGAGCTATAACTTCTGAAATTATAGCAGTATACTTCTCTTGGCTCAAGACCTTTTTCATAAATTTGAGAAATACTCTACTCAATAGAGTTTCATACAGTTATGTATTTAGAGCCAGAGGAAAACTCAAGGAACTAATTAGTTCAATGCCTAGTCCAATTCCATCATTTTATAAATGAAAAATTAAACTCTGAGATTTAAAAGTTTTTTTTTTCCAACAATATACAAGTTGTAAGCATTGGAAGGATGATTTCAACTAAAGGCTTATGATTTCAGAGCTAATATTCTTTGTATTATATTCTGTTAAGGCATCCTCCCTTTTCTTTTCTAAACACTCATTGCTTGTGATATCAGGAAAATAATTAAGAAAAATTAAATTAAAAGGTAAATAATTAGACAATATTACCCATCACCTTTGTAATATTTTATGACTTACAACCTAACCTATAGTGAACATGTTATAGCTTATGAATATACTTAGGAAAATGTGTTTCTGATGACAGAATAAACTACTCCATGACAAATGAGATTTAGATAATGTATTAAGAGATGCTTTCTGTGTGAAAATATCACCCAAATAAGACTACCTGAGGTGTATTATGGAAGGAGTAATAAGTCATCCTACCTGATGTTCCTCAGTGATAGGCTTCATGGGATGCAATACCCAGAGAGAATTAATATTGGTTTACCCAAAACATAGGGTTGAGTTGAGAACTATATTGTATTATATGATGGGAATACACAAGATGGTAGTGTATTTTGCTAGATTCTTGATAAACTTTTAATGAGTTGAAGTGAATAATGAAGCTACAAAATACGTAAATATGCCAATGTTAATTTATTTTTTTTTCATTCTTCTTGTTGATATCATTTCATTAGATTCTTTTCTCTTCCAAACACAGAATAGGATAAGGTAGTTAGAAATGGTTAGAAGTAGTAACAGAGCCATGAGTAGTATCATTTCTTTCACTCTTTACACACAGCAATAGGAATAATGTGAAATATCCATATAGCATGTTGATATTTGCATTTGAGCACTTAATATTGATTAGCTTTTATACAAAAATAGTTACTTCAAAGATATAGCCTGAAATATGGATAGGGCTAAGACTGAACTTTCTACTTCTTTATCTTTGAGGAAACAGAATAAGTAATTCTACTTTGCATTTCATACATTGCACGTATACTGAAAGTTTGAATATGAAAGGAGACTTTCAATATTTTTTCTTCTCAACTCAATCACAAATTTCATTCAAAATTATATGCTAATTCTAAATGTATTTACTTGTTTTCACTAGAATGTACATACACACACACACAGCAAAATGTAATACTCCACTCAAAAAGAAATTGCACTGAATACTAAATGCATGCATCATTATATATATGTATATATATATACACACATATATGTGCATTTATATATATATATATATATATGTTCATATGTATATATGTGTATGTATGTTCACACACATATATGTGTTCATGTATACATATATATGTTCATATATCTATATCTATATATATATCTCCACTAATTTGATTTCTGGCAAAAATAGAATCATGAAAAAAAAAACCTTTGTTAAATGTTAGATTGTGTTTTATTTTTCCTTTCTTTTTATGATATTTAGAATCAAGCTATTATACTCATGATGGAATGTAAACTGTAAGATTAGATAAAATATGGACTTTAATTGTTTAAAAGAAAAATTGTATTGTAGATTTATATGGGATGTAAATATTTCTAGAAAATATTGATTATCTTTTAAGGACATGTATGCAAGCTCTGTGTGTACTTTATTTGAAATGTGACCCTCCTTAAGAGGACAGTTGATCGAGGAAGTCAGATATAAATCTAATGGAACCCAAAGCCCTCTTTCTCTGTGATTAGCATATTCCTTAACATTTGCAATATCTTAAGAACTGCTCATTCCAATTCTTGAAAGCCAATTAAAAGCCCTCCTGTGGACTCAGCATGAAGACCTCATGCATACCTCCAAAAAAAATAAATAAATTAACAGACACATAACACCTCTCTGTTGAAGAATGATCTAATGAAGAAAAAAACAGTGGGTTTCTTAACTTGAAAATAACATGGAATGGGGTTGCTCCTTGTAGTACTGAAAGGGAAGGACCATTTACATCTTCAAATGTTGCTCATATCACTGCATGGTGTACAATCATCAGAGTTGATTGGAAGAATATGCAGATATGGAAATTGAAATTACCATGATACATTACATTGAAGATATTAAAAGTATGAATATTTGCATTTGGGAATAAAATGTGCTATGGTCAGATTCTTCATTTTTATTTCTGTCTTCAAAATTCAGTATTTCAGCTCTCCATGAAGCTGCTCAGTTATTCTAGTATCTGTTGATCTATGCTACTTGTGACAAATATTCTTGTTGATGTCTTTTATCCCAGAGTTTAGCTGACAAATATAAAACTACCTTGAGTTGGTATGTTTCGGTCTTGTGCAGGTAGGTTTTGAAAGCTTTTACATTCCTTGAGGTCAGACATTCTATCATACTTTTTTGTTATTGCTAAATTCCCAATGGTGCTGCATGCTGTATATGGGCAACATGTGGCATTTATTGTTGTTGCTGTTATGACCATGGCCTAAATGTCTTTCTCCTTTTATTTTTATATCTAGATTAGTGATTCTCATGCTTAATCTACTCCAACTTTCAACCTTCCAAAAAAAGAATGGGATATTTTTTATTGCATGTGAGGAGCAACAGAGGGTAGATGCAAAGGGAAATACAGATTAACAAAGGGTAAGGAAATTATAAGAAAAGATAATAGGAAAACCAGTGGTATAATTTTGATTTAATAGAATAGACAAGAAGAACTTTTTCAAAGTACTTCGCATTGAGAGATATCTTTAAAAATATAATCTCTTAACCAGAAATCTCAATTTTAAAGTTTTCTTTAGCTCCATTTCCTCTCAAAAGCTTATGAGCTCCAATCAATGTGTTTACTTTTAACAATCAGGCAGATGACATGTATCAAAGCAATGACATCTAATGAAATAGGAAAATAACTATAGAATATTTTCTATAAATCTGAGGCAATGGTATTTCATATATGATATGTGGAATAGCATTGCCTCTGATGACTTAAAAATTCATTGCTGTAGACAATTGAGAGGTCCATGGTGGGCATAAACAGGATGCTACATAAAATAAATGAAGACTAGAAATAATCATCAAGCAATTGTATAACAGGGAAAGAAGATGACTAATTCAGGTAGAAAGATCCAGGGATGACATAGAGAGAGTCAAATTATTCCATTAATATTCCATGATTTGGGGAGAAGACAAGGATGACCTACAGCACAAAAGCTGAACATTCTGCAGAACATGAACAATAGGCAAGAGTGAGTCAACTGGTATGTGCATTGTAGGAGGGAATTCCAGAATCTTTATAATTTCCCAGATCTATGTGACTTGGAATGTACACTCATATACATATATATGTATATATATATATACATATATATATGTATATATATATATGTTGTGCATTTATTTCATATTATATATGTGCATGTATGTGTATATATGTATATATATATATATATGTATGTATACATACAGCACATCATTAGTAGGAAGAATCAATGGACACATGTCTGGAACTCATGATTCTATAGAACATATGTAGATGGCATGAAATGCTAAAAAATCACACAAAGAAGTACACACACAGGGATGGATTTCACACCTCTGATAATTCTGGGTCATGGAAAATTTCTGATTTTCGATGGCTGGACATATGGTTAATATAAATAATTGATGTCTCTTCCAAATGTTGTTCTCTATTTATCTAGTATGGTAGCTACTGCATAGTGTTTTATTGGACTTGTAGTTTCATGCTTCCATGTTATGAAGCTTCCATTTTCTACAAGCTTCTGAAAGAAGCCCAATTAGGTCATCTTCTAGCTAAGTCAATCCCATCTGATAGAGTGTAACAATTTAAATATGTTTTCCTGATAAAGGGGATAGAGTCTTATCTCTTTAGTCATAAACAAATCTATGAGAGATGATACCAACCTAAATGAAAAAAAAATAAGGTAGAGCAATATGTTGCAGATTGGCTTTGGAATATATGTACTCCTGTTAAAAGGATGTATGTCTTTTACTGAAGCATTTATCCATCTCTGTAAGTGCTCCTCAATTAACTTACAATGTTACTGTATCTCTCAAAACCATTTTAGTATAATTGCCCCCTCTTCCCCACTGCTACATTTCCAGTTTCCTTTAATGTCTTATATATATATATATATATATATATATATATATATATATATA
>JAJPUD010007105.1:72399-114653 GCA_023553655.1 Myrmecobius fasciatus
ATATATATATATACGTGTGTGTGTATGTATATATGCAAGTTTCTTGAAAACAGAGGCTGTTTTCCTTTCTTATTCCATTTATAATCAAAAGACTTAATCCGCTTGATTAATATTACTGAGTGACACTGATGGAGAGACAAAGCCATTCCCCCGTGTTATGTAGTTTCATCAAATAAACTGATAGATGGATACATAGATAGATAGATAGATACATAGATACATAGACAGGTAAACATACAGATATATGCATAGATGTCGATATGTTTCCAGTGCCTATTATGTATTAGATACTGGGCTATACATTTTGTGCATCTTGAATTTATGATTCCTTAGGGACATTCAGTTTTCTATGTTCAACAGATAATTGGAGAAGTAAAAATGAAGCTCAAGTCAGGGATTAGAGGTGAATACATTTTTCTGCATGTCATCTGCATATAGAAAATAGTTAACTTGGGGCAGCTAGCTGGCACAGTGGTTAGAGCACCAGCCCTGAAGTCAGGAGGACCTGAGTTCAAATCTGGTCTCAGACACTTCCTAGCTATGTTACCCTGGGCAAGTCACTTAACCCCAATTGCCTCAGCAAAAAAGCAAAAAAAAAATAGTTAACTTGATAGAGGTAAAAGCATTTGATGGAGTAACAATAGAAAGAGTGTAGATGGAGGAGGCAAACTAGAAAAAATCTTGGGAAAGAATCATAGAAAGGGGACATGATGTAGATAACATAGGTAAAGAAGAACAAGAGAAAGACGGAAAGGAAGAACATCAAAAAAAAGCAGTGTTATGAAAACAGAAGAGAGAGAGAGAGTATGCAGGAAATTTTGATGGTCAGGTGTGAAATAAAGCAGATAGGAAAACATTGGAGGGAGAAATGCCCACAGCAGATTTGGTCATTCAAAACTGAGGAGCAAATAAAAGCAAAAGAAGTATACTCAATACAACTCTGAAGAAGGAAAAACAAAAAAGATAGGAACTGGGAAGAATTTAGTGAAAGGTTTTGTTGTTTATTTTGAGGCTAGAGTCCTTAGAAGTATAGATATTAAACAGAATATAAGGAGAGACCTGGGAATATTGGATCGGGGAATATGTAGGGGAGTTTATTTTAAACTACTTTGACCAAGACCTCATAATTGTTCCTTTTCCAGTTTTGTCACCATCAACAATGATTTAAAGCAAATCAGTTTCTCTCTATGGTTTCATATTTCTCCTTTATAAAAATGGAACATTGGGGTTTATATTCTCCAAGGTTTGCTCTAGCTCTCCAATTCTGTGATTTATTTCCTCAAAAATCTTTTTTCCTACCTCCAGGATAGAGGAAAGAAGAGACTACATGCTTGATATATAAGAGATCATAGATCATCCATTGTTCTCAGTAGTAAAAGTAGTAGGAGTAGCAAAAGCATTAAACAGTAGGAATAGCAATATGCATTTATATGTTCCTCCTAGGTTTTGCAAAATGCCTAATGTCCATTTTCTTATTTGATTGTGACAGTCATCAAATAAGTACATTGAATATTATCATTCTGATTTTATAGATAAGTCAGTAAATGAATAAATATTTACAAAGTACTTATATGTCAAACATTATGTTAAGGACTGAGGACGCAAGGAAAGAAAAAAGATAATACTTGCTCTTAAGGAACTCAGTGTAATGAGGGAGACAATATGCAAAAGATTATGTGTAAAAAGATATACATAGGACAAATTACAGATAATTCATAGATCAAAGATGCTAGCATTAAGGTAAAATGGTAAAAGATTTCTTGTTGCAGAAAAGATTTTCTTGGAACTTGAAGTAAGAGAAGCCAGTTGTTAGAGATGAGGAGGGAGAAAATTCCAGATGGGAAGGACAAGCAGGGAAAATGCTTGGAGTCATGAGTTATATAGTGTTTTATGTAAGGAAGAGCAAAGGAAACTAATGTCACAGGATGGCAAAATATATGATAGGAGGTAGATATATAACAATAAGAATATTGTGAAAGGAAAAAGGCAAGTGATTTGGCCATTGTCTCGGCCCATGAGTATCTGAACCAAGATTCCAACCGGGTTATATGTAATATATACCATGTTGTCTCTCAAATTTTCCCTTAGAGCTGTAATCACAACATATTCATGCGCCTGGGAAGTAGAATGATACAGTATGACTCCAAACTGTAACTCCACCTATGTGACCTTGTTAAGCTCACTTGTGTGAACTTCAGTTTCTTCTTATAGAAAATGAATTGGTGGTATCTGATGATCCCCAAAGTACCTTTCTAACTATGAATCTATGATTCTATGAATCTACATTGCAGCTGTTTAATAAGTGACTCTTAAATGAATGAATGAATTTTAGGTATATGGTGCCACAGAAAGCTTAAAGAACAATTCAGGATCTCATCAATACTGACAAAATTTCCTCAATCTCTTGACTCTTCTTCCTAATGTTGTCTACTTAACAGCACTCTCTCCCTCTCCCACTTAGGATGAGCTGAGACTGGGGAAATAGGATGATTTTCTAATCACCTATTGACTGTCATTACTGGTCTCTGATATGAGCCAATATCTATCTGTCTGGAACTGCAGCCCTGCAACATTAATTTGTATATCATGGAACAATTGCTATCCAGAGTATATTTGTTGTTATTAAACTTTGGTCCATTTTCAATTAAGCTTCTTATAATTGGACACTAAAATTTTCAATGGCAAGTTTTGTTTAGCCTCCTCTAACAATAATAGGCCAATAAACAGGAGAATATCAAGGACCACTGGCAATACCTGCTGACTGGCTTAGGCTATCGGAAGCTAATGAGAGTTATTTTAGAACCTGTCTGACAGCCTGCCAAGTTTGAAACATGCTCCATTGAGAGCATGCTGTTAAATGAGTGAAAGTTGGGTTCTGATATACAACTAATCATGTCAGACTGCCAAAAGTCATCAGGATGATGGTGACAATGTTTCTTTATGGGGAATCATTCTACATCCTCAGCAGCAGCCACTAAAGGCTCCAGATTCCTTGCTCTTTAAAGAGAAAAGGGAAGAAGCCTCCACTCAGCTTCATGAAAAATGTGGGTCTGTCTAAATGGCAATCTCAGTCTGAGAAATCCCGCCAAAGTAGAGCCTTCACAAGAGTGTAAATCTCAGGGCAAGATTCTTACTGTGCAGTCTGGCAACAAGCAAAATGCTCTGTTATGTCCCAAAAGTTAAATGTTTGCTTTCAATTCACTCCATAAAGAAAACTTGTTGGAGTGGAATGAAATAAGAAATGTCTCGATATATTTGCTCAAAAGAACTAAGCCAATATTTGATGTTCCAAAGTTGTTGGCAAGCTGAAAGCCAATGATCTGATTTTCTAACCATGATTAAATACTGTAACTACTACACATGCGCTATCTGTGAATTTTTTGAAGCATCATTTGAAAAAAAAAAAGAATCATTATCCTTGCACTTGATCAATCATGAGAACATAAATTGAGAGTTGGAAGGAACCCTGAGACAACTAGTCCAACCCACTAATGAGGAAACTGGGCTCCAGAGAGCTTAAATCATTTTACCAAGATTTCAGAAATAGAAACATAATTTAAACCAAATTCTCTGTCTAAAAAAGTGGACCATACTGTCTCTTGATTTGTTAGTAAGGATTTATTAAGTTCTTGCTATATGTGATATGCTAAAAGTAGGCATTGATTATATAAATTTTAAAAAGAGAAAAAAAAAAGGACAGCTCAGTGGCTCAGTGGATAGAAAACTGATCCTAGAGTCAGGAAGACCTGACTTTAAATCCTACCAGAGATACTTACAACCTGTGATTCTGGACAAGTGACTTAATCTTTACCTTAATCCACTGGTGGAAAATATTCCGGTATTTTTGTCAAGAAAATCTCATGGACAGTATTAGCATGCTATGGTCCAGAGCTTCACTAGGTGTTGGAGATAGCTGAGCAATATGTGTGATGTGCTATAATAGGTAGGCACCCATAATGAGAGGGGGAGGAAGAAGAGGGAAGGAGAGACAGACAGAGAGCCATAAATTTACAAAATTTACAAAAAAAATTTATGTGCATGATTTCAAGGGCTTCTGGAGACAATTTGTGAGATAAGCACTTTAGTTATCTTCATCAAATTGAAATTTAAGAAAGTTAAGGGAAAACCCCAAGTATATTCCTGAAAAATGTATGAGACAAAATTTGAACCCAGCTCTCCTAATTCTAAGTTCATTAACTTTTCCATTATATCATATTATAATTTATATCAATCAGTAATGGGTTAATAGTAGTTAAATGACCTAATTCTGAGGAATATTCTGAGTTTAACATATAGTCAAAATGCAAATAATATTCTTCAGTCAGTACTCTTTACTTTATCCTTCTTGTCATGACTTTTGGTTTGCCTTTCTCACTTCCCTTCTCTTTGTTTCCCTCACCTCATGCTTCTAGCTTTCTTGAGTATACTAACTTTCCTCATTAGAATGTAAGGTTTTTGAGGAGAGGAAATCTTTCTACACTAACCCTAAAAGGAGTATTTCCTAACTTCCATTGATTAGCACAATATTTAATAAATGTTTCTCTATTTAACTTATTCTCTTGTACCAATATTGATTGCAAGGTTAGCCCCCATATGTATACTCATATATTCTGAAAAAGGGGATGAACAAACAAAAAAATGGAGAAAAATTGTTTTTGAACAGTTTTACAGTACACAAAACAAATTAAATATCAGAAGACTATTAGGATAGCTTACCTTATTTAAACAACAACAGCAACAAGAACAAAAAAAATGAAACATTTGACTTGGTGGATGATTTGCATAAAATCTTCCCTGTTGTTAGAATTTGATTACTCAATGGTCCTTGTATGTATGAAGGTAGTGCTAGTGAAAGCTGGAGAGAAGAAATTTCCTAGTCTTCTGTCCTCCAGCTTTGACAGGGAAGAAATGTAGTTCCAACTTTCTTTAAAGGAAAGAAAATCTGGGAAGAAGTTGACATGTAGAGGAGTCAGTGTCTGTATCACATACTTCTTGGTAGACTATTAAAATAAAGACTGGGAAATTTTTCCTTTGGTAAAATCTGGAACTCTCTTGAGTTAGTTATCACTTTCCTGATGATAAAAATGTATTCCCTTTATACATTGTATGTTATAATATTTCTTATGTATATTTTCTCTTATTTCTGCTTTGCTCTTTGCATGGACAAATTGATTTATTTGCTACTTCCTATGTTATATATTGTGGCATTGGGTGGGAAGGGAGTCAAGTTTTGAAAATATAGTTTGGGCCACACTTTCCCAATTAAGGGATAGCTATAAGCAACAGAGTTGGAACTTGAAAAAGACAACCTAAAAATTGTCAACAAAACAAAATTAAACAAACAAAACATTGTCCCCAAAATATTTAAGGGACTAAATAAATACAGCTCTGGTTTGCTACTCTTTCTCTCAGAGAAGAACAGAATGGCCAATCACTGGCCCCCACTTTCTGTTTCTTCTCCTGGCTATAATCAAATTCTCCTGGTGAATGAGGACTCTAAAATTACCTATTTTGATTCCCTTTCAATAATAACTAGATAGATGTAGGTGGAAACACATAATGGACATGAATAAAATACATCAAAAAGAGACATGAGAATATGTTGTTGTTGATGCATTTATACCTATGGTTTCATTAGTGCAGGAAATTTTTATTTTTTTGTGGAAAATTCTTTTGTTTATAATTTCTAGTATAAGAGAATTTCCCAGGGTACTGAAGTGGTTTACCCTGGATCACAGAGCTAGTTATTGTTCCTGTTTGACCTTGGTTCTGGAAGAGGACCATGACATCAGGGAGGTGCTGCAATGACATGCAAGTGAATTGAATATGTGAGGAAGGACTGTGAAAAGTCACCAGTCCCATTTTCTCCCCCAGAAACATCTGGGTCCAGTGATAAGTTTTAGATCAAGACAACTTGAGATGACCCTGAATGAAATGAGAGACCTTGGCCTTTTTAAGTTAATATCTTTAATTGGTCTCAGTTTGACTCACATTCGGTGATTAGAATGCAAAATAAAGCAAAAAAATGGTCTTTTTCCCTAGTGGAAAAAAATCTAAATAAATATATCTGTGAGGGGAAGACCTGTAGGCTTTCTGGCCAAAGAAGAAATGATTAATATTTATTTTCACTCAGATTCAATCTGGACCCAAACAATAACTAATGAAGCTTGGCCTAAGACCTATTGGTGGCCAATAAATTGAGCTTAAGGCATGTCCTTAAGAAAGAAATTTAGCCAGTAAATTCTAAGATATCTTTGGAGGATCCAGCAATCAATCAATCAATAAATAAAAGGTTTTAAGAACAGCCATAGGAAGGCTATGATGGTGTAATACCATACATAGACAGAGGAAAGGAAAAAAAAAAACAGGAATGAAGAAAGGAGAAAGGGAGAGTAGGATGGAAGAAAGGAGGGAGAGAAGGAGGGAGGGAAGGAGAAAAAGAAGGGAGGAAGGGGTCTACTCACAAAGGAAGTTCTTTGTCCTTAATTCTTAAAACTGACCATGACATCAGGGAGGTGATACCATGACATGTCTTAGAAAAAATTCATGAAACTTAACTCCAAAACTAGCAAATGACTAATTTCAATACTTTCTTCTATTAAAAAACTAAACACACACAAACATCCTATGAAATAAAACTACTCATCTGCCACCTCAGAGTTTCATCTGTGCCAGTGATAACCTGAGAATTTATTTTTAAAATAAGTATAAAACCTTTATTATTAGCACAAAAAATTAGGGATCTAGCATAAATCTAATTGTTCTTTAAAAGAATCATCGTTGATTTGTCATTCATAGTTTTATTTAAAATCTTGTCGAAGGTATTTGCCTTTTTATCTGGTGCCCCTTTTGAGAAATACGCATTCCTTTACACAGTGTTTACTCCTAAACATAGGACAGGATTCTTCTTACTTGTGAATATGAATGAATTCCCTTTTGAAAATGGGGATATTCCCTCCACTGATGCAGATTCTAGATATCGCCATGCCTTTCTTAGTAGAACATCTTTATATTTCGGATTAAAAATTCAGGGTGATGTAATATTTGCCGCCCAAACTGAACCTAGAAAGGCTGGGTAGTCACTTGAATTATTTCAGCAGCTTGGAAACAAAAAAGGTTTTCATGTACTTATGATGTGATCTATGATGAGGGGTTTGTCTCCAAATGGCACCAAAAGTGGGGTTTGGTGATGTGAAGAACTCACAATGGCCATTCTTTTTTTTTTTTTTTATCAAAAGGTAGATATATTTAGTGGAATAGGGTACAGGTAAAATAAGAGGAACAGACACCAGGAATGGTAAATATGAAATAAAGTTGGAAGAACATATGAAAGACAAGTTCCTCAAGGAACTCACATTTTACATAGTTGAAAGGGACCACCCCATGAGGTTGGAGCATGACCCCAGCTGGCAGGCTAAATCGTGAAAAATACTTAAGACCCTAAAAAAATTAATTAGCTGCAAGGAGAAGTGCAGTTGAGTAGTATAGTAGAGTTAGGGAAGATACCATATGGCATGAGGGAAGGGAAAAAACACTGCCAAAAGTACTACCCAAAAGAAGGTAACAGTCGTGGCATGGCCCACAAGTAGGTTTTTTTGGGGAAAAAAATCTTTAACCTTAGGGGCATAACTAGGATTTCTATAGAGGGTAGGTCTCAGGCGTTTGACCGAATTTGGATTTAAGACTCGATCACTTCCCCATAGGGCCGGACTATGAGTTAAACTGATCTCTATGAGAGCCTTTGCCTACTTGTCTCAAGGATCGATTTTTATCAATCCCTCTGCTAACTACACCTAACATCAAAGACCTCATCACTTATAAGAGCATATATTTAATATACAAAGCTGCCAAGTGTCCTACAACCCTTCCCCTTATGATCTAATAGCAAATATCCAAGATAACTTTCATAAATTCATCCTAATATTAATTCATTCAAATAGAAAAGGTTCCTTCTCAATCAATCAGTATTTATTAAGCAGGTAGACATTTTAGACACTGCTAAATGCTGGTCATATAGAAAGACGCAAAGGATAGTACCTATCTTCAAAGAGTTCATAATCCAATCAGGAAGACAATATGCAATAAACATATATAACTATGCCACATATAGGATAAATAAGAAATGTTGTTCTTCCTTCATTTTGAGGAGGATCAATGACATCACAAGGAAATATCTTTGACTCATTTGTGAATTAATTTTAGTGAGCAATTGCAGAGTAATTAGCCTCACTCTCTCTTGCAGAGTCGGTGAAGTCCAATAGTCCAAATAACTAGAAATGACTGAGCAACCTTCGGTTTCTGACCACACTCAAAACTGTATAGTTCCTGGTTCACCTGCCTTCATGGCCCTTGGGGAAAAAATTGTTCTCTTCCATTCATTCCACCAGAAGAAGTCTTCCCATGCTTGATATAGACATCCCCCCAAACTCAACAGTAGGCTTGAAGTCTTTTGGTTAACCTCAACCTGGCTTGGCCCATCTGTGGACAATGTTTCACTGAACCATGGCCACTCTGCATGATACAACTTCTTGGAGCCACAGGTAAGAATTAGGGGGAAAGGAAGAACTGAAAGGTGGGTGAGTAGCTCGGAAGAGAGCTTGACAAGTATTCACACCAGAGTGCTTTTCTTTCCTGAACAACCCATAGGAGCCAATTAGGTCCTGAACAACCCATAGGAAATAATTAACAGTGGGAAGAAATTAAAATTAAGAGAATTTTGGGATTTTACTGGGAACTTCAAGGAAGCTAGAAAAGTCAGTAGGCAAAGTGGAATTGGAAGAATATTCTAGGAATGGGGATCAGTCAGATAGACTACCCAGAGGCAAAAATCAAACACCCAGCATTCCAGTCACTAAATCAAAGAGTACATGTTACAGGGCACAATCTAAGAAGACTGGAAAATTAGGAGAGGTGTAGATTAAAGACTTTAAATTTCAAACCAAATTTTTATTTGTTCCTAGGGGAAATAGGAAACTGTAGTGTGCTTTCTAGAGCCCCATGATGGGATGTCAAAATGTATCATCTGGACTAGCTCTCTGGAGGATCTTGGGACCAGCCCAAGTCCATGGTCTTAGAGGAGGAGTGAAAAGGCAGGTACCCACCGGTATGGTTAAATATGGGGTCTGTTTATTTCAAGTTCTTTCAGCTTTAAACACCTTAGTACATTTACTTCACCACAGAACACTGAGCATGTGCTAACTATAAGCACCCTGCTATTATTATGTAAATGCATCTTTATTGCAAGTATCTGCTTCAAGTAGAACACAGGTTGTCAAACCCCCCTGAATTCTCAGGAAAGCTGAGACACCCTCAAAGGGAGATGAGAGCCAAACCAGACATTGTTAGCAGGTTCCCTCTGGGCTGAAGGCTTTTATGCCTAACTAAGAATTCCCCCACTGTCTGTGGCCCTCTACATGAAACTGCCACAATTTTGAATAAGGAAACCTGAGTTTAAGTAGCAGAAGTTGGGATAGAGTGAGGAGAGAATTATGTCAGGTAGACTCACCACCAACAGACTTTTGCGGTAGTTCATTTGTTATATAATGACTGTATAATTATATAAGAGATAGATACTAGATTTGTCACTTTATTGGTAGAGGGAATTCTCAGAAGAGTATCTCTCTTTACCAATCTAGACTGATATCTCTTTTATAAACTCCAATTTTAAAGTATAGTATAGGGACAAGAGATTAGGTAAACTTCCCAGAAATCCAAAACCAGTTATTGGTCAGGTTTTGACTTGACCCCTGATTTTTTAGACACCCAGGGTGACATTCAATACACTGTGCAGCACTGCCTCATGAACATACACACACATGCACATATTCAGATACACATACACACACAGAGTAAATAAAAGGCTCCATCCCCTTAGTGTAGAAAGAGAGATAGAAAGTATCGGTTACCAAAGGAAACTGACCAAAAAGCAAATCAAATTGATATTTCCTCTTTTTGGATGATCTATAGAGCAAAACATGATGGAAAGGAGACAGGTTCAAATACCACCTCCAATCATTTAAGTAGATATATGACCGAAGAATAAGTCTTCCCAAGCCTCAGTTCTCTGAAACTTAGTATTAGGATATTAATTTTTTTTTGCCAATTACTTCTTGTGCTTTCAAAGAGATTGCTTTGTAAACCCTAAAATCCAATAAAAGCTGTTATTATTTTTAAGTGGTTTCTTTTAACTGATCATTATTTTTTTAAGGTTCTGCATCTATTGGTATATTTTATATAGGCTCATAAAAATAATTTGAAATCTCTTGGTTAAAAAATGCAGTTTAAAAGACAAACATCTATTTCTTGAACATTGATTTTCCTTACCTCTCCTGTTTTGAAAAAGCACTGTTCATTAAAACTTAAATGTAAGAAAAAATATGCCCTAGAAAAAATAAGTTTTAATGGAACTCTTTAGAAAAGGGTGACATTAATTAATTAATATTGTGACAAAACTTTTATAAATGAAAGTACAAAAACATATTCTTTAAATAATATTTACTGCCATCATATTTTGACAAAAACTTCAGAAGACCTATTTCTGAAAATGTTTAGTAATTTTTGATGAAGTAAAAAACTTAAATGTTTCATAAATTAATAGACTACTTATTTTATTTCTGTTCTACAAGTCATTAAAAAATATTTATTGAGCACCACCTGTGTGCCCCACACTCTGATATATGTAAGGAATACTAAGAAAGGCAAAAATAGGTTCTCTACATTCAAGATGTTTACAATCTTGGCTTATTATGTAAATTTTTTCATTTACATTTCTACCAAAAGCAACCATATTGACTTCTGTCTTCTCTCTCCCCCAAAAGAAAATGGGTATAAAACTATGTTGCCAAAGATTCATAATTTTCTAAAAACTAAATCATAATTACCTGATTACATGACAGTAGTTTGCCAGGGAACTAACAGAATAAAATTCCAGGTTTACAAGAATTTACATTTTTTGTAAATTATAAGTAAATTTAAATATTATGCAGCACGTTTAAAAGGTACAAACAGTGTGTTTGGCCAGTTTTGAGTCCATTTAGTCATACTACCTAATATTCATCTCTTTGTCTTTTCCATATCAATAGCATAGGTATTTATCAAACATTTTTATAGATAAACAACTAACAAACACTTATTAAGTGCTTACTGGATGGTGCACATTCTCCACTCTTCCATGCTGGTAAGTCCCAAAATGAAAGCTTAATAACCTTAGTCTGGCATGACCTGCTCTTGGTGATATCATCTTGAATCTTTGTAATCACTGTTTCCTTCTCTTGGTGTTTATTAGCCATACCTTTAATGATTCCTGTTCAGATTTCCCCAAGAATCTGAATCAAGATCACTGAAAAAGGTAAATAAACTACTGGAAAGACAATTCGATCTAGAGACTGGCTCATCTGGGATCAAGTATAGCCTCAGACACTTACTAGTTGTATGACCTTGGTGATGTCAACTAACCTCTGTCTACCACTTTTTTCTCATCCATAATTATTATACTTAGCACACAAGACTAATGTAAAAATAGTGAGGTAATATTTTATTTTTTTTAATTAAAGTGTTTTATTTGCAAAACCTATGCATGGGTAATTTTTCAATATTGACCCTTGCAAAGCTTTCTACAAATTTTTCCCTACTTCCCCCCTCTCGATAAATGGCAGATAGTCTAATACATGTTAAATATGTTAAATACACGACAAATAGAATATATGTACACATATTTATACAGTTATCTTGATGTACAAGAAAAAAAAAACTTGAGAAGGAAAACAAAATGCAAGCAAACGTCAACAGAGAGCATGAAAATGTTATGTTGTAGTCCATATTTACATGCCTTTTCCTGGATGTATATGGTTTTCTTCATCACTGAACATTTGGAACTGGTTTGAAACATTTCATTGTTGCAGAGAGCCATGTCCATCAGAATTGATCATCCTATAGTCTTGTTGTTGCTGTGTATAATCTCCTAGTTCTGCTCATTTCACTCAGCATCAGTTCATGCAAGTCTCTCCGGGCCTCTCTGAAATCGTCCTGCTGGTCATTTATTATAAAACAATAATATTCCATAACATTCATATGCCATAATTTATTCAGCCACTCTCCAATTGATGGGCATCCTTTCAGTTTCCAATTTCTTGCCATTACAAAAAGAGCTGCCACAAACATTTTTGCACATGTGGGTCCCTTTCCCTCCTCTAAGATCTCTTTGGGATATAGGCCCAGTAGAAACACTGCTGGGTCAAAGGGTATGCACAGTTTGATAGCTTTTTGAGCATAGCTCCAAATTGCTCTCCAGAATGGTTGGATCCGTTCACAGTTCCACCAACAATGTATCAGTGACCCAGTTTTCCCACATCCCCTCCAAAATTCGTCATTATCTTTTCCTATCATCTTAGCCAATCTGACAGGTGTCATAGTGGTATCTCAGAGTTGTCTTAATTTGCATTTTTCTGATCAATAGTGATTTGGAGCACCTTTTCAGTACACCTTCATCTTAATGGGTGTACAAGTAATAGTATATAGTACCAAAAGACATTATTATAAACATGGAAAGTGAATATGATTTTAAAAAAAAAACATTCAATTTTTAAAGATTTCCTATTAAGTTATTGAAGGATCCATATTTGTATTGATGTAGGTACAACTATCTGTGCAAAATTCACAGGATCTTAAAATCTAGTTTGGGAATAACTTTAGAGGTACTCTATTCCAATATTCTCATTTTATAGTTGAGGAGACTGAGTATGTGGGTTACTAAAGATTATATATAGAAGCAGCAAAACCAAGCTTTAAAAGTGGATCTTCACTCTAAATCCAGTGTATTTCCTGCTATACAAACAACTTCCCTTAGAAAACTATGAGGTTTTGTAATTTGTCTTTTAATTCATTTGCTTATTTTCTTAAACAATAAAGAAGTGTTTCATAATTACCAAAATATTGGCCTAAATATGAATTGGCATTATGGAACTTAGGGATATGGATTGTAGCTTTGCATTCTCAATTAAGATTTACAACTACTTCCTTTCTTTACCATAGTTTTCTTATATGTAATTATGTGGGGGGTTAGGTATCTCTGTAAGGTCTCCCCAAACACTAAAATTATACTTGAAATGTGTTTCATTTTCTTAAAATCTAAGGATTTGCAAGAAATATTTGCATGTCTTCATGCTTGGATGAATAAATGATAAACACAAAATTGGATTTTAAAATCCTACCTGGTTTTTAAATTCAACGATTTTATTATTTATGAATACAAAACTTCACTCTTGCACCCTTTCCTATTTGAAATTTGTCCTTTTCTGTAAGGACAAACAAAACTACTTTGAGACCCCATCTGATCAATATAGGGAAAGAAGAACTCTTCAGATTCTTTTATTAGTATCAAAGTGATATAGTAATAACTGGTTACATAAACTTTCCATGCATTTATCTGAAAGGTCTCCAGGATGCTCTTCACTTAAGGATTTGTCCTGATGCTTTTAGAAGGATTGTTACATTCAGGAGCTCAAGGCTTATCCTATTTGGGGCTAGAGAGGCCCAACACCCTTTAGAATAGATTCACTAATACCTTTCAGTGATATGCAGTGGAAAATGAGTTTATGGCACAGAATGAGATCAGACATCAACACAGGGAGCCAAAAGCTGAATGCATGATCCCAACCCTGGAGATATCACCATGGAGACGAGAAAAGCCCAAGTTAGTGAAACCCACGGAAGAGAAAAGCTGTGATCAAAAAGAGAGCCACAGATAAATTAAAATCAAATCCTTTTGGCAGCAGCAGAAGCAATATTTATAATCTCCTTCTATTCATGCCTTTATTTTAAATTCCACCTCTCCTGATGGTCCTCAACTCAGTAAATGTCTCTGGCCTACAGGACCAGACATTCCAACTCCAGTTCACTACTTCATCATAACAGAAGTTATTTCAAGGTACATTAGGCTTCCCCAGCTGGGATAAACAAGGTTGTAATATGATGTGTTTGTTCCTTTAAAAAATTATAAAAGAATGGAGCTTTCAGTAACCAGTGAGCTGAGACTGCTGTGTCTTGAAATCTCTAGTCACTTTCAGAGATATTAACTAGACTCTATTTTGTCCCATGCCTTAAGAAGATGGGGGTAAGAGGGAGTAGTGAATATTTCATATGGCTTTTAGAGTGAAATATAGCTTGAAAAACACTGTTGAGAAGAATGAACAATCATAAACCCAAGAAGAAAGGACAGAGCATGTTTTAGTTGGTCGGCTTTACTTACTGCTAAGGTGTTTCAGGCATAGTCAATTGAAATGCTACAGGAATCAAAAAAGATATCTCTTACTGTCTTGAAAATGGTATTTATTAAAATAGAAAAGTACATTTCAGAAAAGGGCTAAGACATTCTCAATTTTGTTTAGAAATGGCTTCAAGAGGCAAAAAGGCATAAATCTAAATAGAAACAGAAAGAAATAAAATAAAAGAAGGAAGGAAGGAAAGAAAAAAAGACATAGCACTAGAGAAGACTAGGATGACAAATTTACAGAGTGAAGGGACTTAAAGACAATCTAATCCATCTCTAACAATTTATAGTTGAGCTAATAGGAGCCCAGAGAAAAAGTCAAGTGGCTTGTATGTGTCACAAAGCCACTAAAGGAAAAGCTTGAGTTTGAAGCAAGATCTGCTTGCATTTTACCAGACTGTCTTTCTAATCATGTAAACATGTCAGTTTTTCAGAATCAACAGTAGAATTAGCTCTCTGTGTAGAGAAACATAGCACAAATTTATGAAGAAAACAATGCTTTCATTACAACAAATCCAAATCTTAGCTTTCCCTATGTTTTTTTTCCCTACTATGAAGGATATATTGATGTTTTTTAGACAACACAGTAGAAAAAGACTGTGATAACCTGTAAAGATAGCATAAATCAATAATAGCAAAAATGAGAAAAGCATAGAAATATTCCCTTCCATACATCTTTCCATGGTACTAAACTAAACTGATTTTATGAAAAATATGTTTTCCCCCTTAGCCCACTTCAAAAAAATTCCTCATTGTAACTATAGAAGATCATATCTGAACTTATTTGAAAACTATAAGTTAAAAAATGTATAGATGTTTCATTATGATTATTTTACTGAAAATGGTGTTTCTGCCTCCACAAATGTTCAATGATTTTGTATAGCATTCTGTAATATAACATTGCCATTGAGTCTGTACAGGATTCTGTAAAGTAACATTTCCATTGATTTCCAAGTATGTTCTTAGAACCATAATCGTAAGTGTTATGGGGAATTACAAGAGAAATAGGGGCTGTAGTTCTTGGCCTTAGCAAATTTTACTAAAAATATAAGACATCTTAAAATAGGAGGATCTCAAAGTGAAAAAGGTAATAAAGTGGTCCTTACATAAACACAGGTCAACAACATAGAAAGGGGTTGTTTGAAGATATTTTAAAAGTGTTTGCATAGGTATAATTCTGTTATCTCTCATCTACCTATTTTCATATTTATCCCTATGTCTAACTCTATATTTCTACTTATTTCTATATCCATATTTATATCTATTTGGCCTCCATCTATCCCCATCACTCTCTCTCTCTCTCTTTCTCTCTTTTTTTTTTCCTGAGGCAATTGGGGTTAAGTGACTTGCCCAGGGTCATACAGCTAGGAAGTGTTACTTGTCTGAAAGCAGATTTGAATTCAGGTCCTCCTGACTTCAGGGCTGATGCTCTATCCACTGCACCACCTACCTGTCCCTCATCTGTCCCCATCTCTGCCTTCATCTCCATTTCTCTTTCTACCTCTGTCTATGTTTTCTTCTACATTCCTGCTATATCAGTCATGTCTATATCTTCATTTGCCTATGTTCAGAGATACTGGATATAAATGAAAAATTACTGGAAAGTCAGCTATAATAAATTACATATATACCTACACACACACACAGAGTTCTGTCAGATCCTTAATAGTGTTTAGTGATGTACAGAAACTTTGTCATTTGATCCAATCTCTACCGATATTTTCTTCAATTTTGTTTTCCCTGCATCCCAGTTGCATTTAAACACTGTTTAAGAATAATGACTTCAAAATTATAGGAAGGGCAAACATAAAAACACCTTCTTCTTTCATTGTGGAACATAACTTTTTCCTCTTTGCTAACTTCATATTCTGAGGAGGGTGAAGAGATTAATTAGATTTACAGTCTAGATCACTTCCTACACTCAAAGATCAAAGTCCTTCAGATCAAGTTCTAGGCAAACTGACTTTTGAGGGCTTCTCTGCTGGGATAACTGTCTGGCTGCAACATCTGAATGGAAATCCTACCTTTGAGGCCATTGGATCAAATCTAGTGAAATTTCTCTATATATATTAGAATTGAGAAGGATAAATAAAACAGAGCAAAACAAAGCAGGATGCCTCTATTTTAGATACTATAGGAATGTGAAAGGAAGCTTGCATTACGCATCCTTAGATGAAACAGAGTCACTCTCTACAACTCTTAATGAGACAGAGTACTGGGCCTTAAATTTGTCCCACTGCTGACTTTCAGAAATCTGAGACAGTGTCAGATTATTTTGTTGTTGTGTTTTATTTTTATTTTTTTTTTTTTTTGTTCTCAAAGAGGACCAACTGACATCACTACATTAGTGTCAAGTTACAGTGTCTGTGAATGATCAGACCAAAAGGAGCTTGGGATGCTCTGCCACAGTTTGGACCCAACCCTATGAATATGTGTGGTGACTTCTCCAGCTTTTTACATCTTCTATTTCTTCTGAGCTATTTGAATTTTTTGGTACTCCTAGAGAAGAGCACCTTCTCTGATGAGGGCATGCCATGCTATGTCTGTGTCTCCCATGTCACAGAATAAATTCTAAAATTCCTAAGAGATCTCTTGAGATTGTCCTTGTATTGCTTTTTTTCTGACCACCTTGTGAGTGCTAGCCCTGTTTGAGTTCTCCATAAAATAATCTCTTTTGGAACATGTATATTTGGCATTTGAACAATGTTCTCAGTCCAACAGAGTTGTGCTCTCTGCAGTAGAGTTGGAATGCTTGGCAGTTTTGTTTGAAAAAGGTCCTCAGTGTCTGGTATCTTACACTGCCAGGTAATCTTCAGCATCTTCCTAAGACAATTCAAATGGAAGTGATTCTGTTTGCTGGTGTGGCACTGGTACACTGTCCAGATTTCACAGACATAAAAGAATGGAGTCAGCACAACAGTTCTGTCGTCCTTCAGTTTGGTAGTCAGTCTAATACCTTTCCTCTTCCACACTTTCCTTTGGAGCCTCTCAAACATTGAGCTAGCTCTAACAATGTGTGCATCAATCGCATTATTCATGTGTACATCCCTGAAGAGTATACTCCAAGACTACTTTCATATGACAAAGCACTGGGAGATGAATCTATTTCAGCTAAGAATTACAAGGTGGGAGGATCCATTGCTCATACAAAAGATGACAGAAATTTTCCAGATTACATGGCAAGAGCAGGTTATGCCCCAGGAGTTCAAAGATGCTGCTATTATCTGTTTTTATAAAGATAAAGGGAATAGATTGTCCTGTGACAATCACAGAATTGTCTCTCTTATTCACTGCAGGCAAGACAATATCATGTAACCTTCTGATGTATTCCAAGTCCTCTGGGCTTTGGTATCCCTATTCTATAAAGACTTGGGATTTAAGTGTTAAGAGTTCTATCCATTTGATAGATGAACTCTGTTTTCTTCAATTAACATCTGAGCTATTTGAGAGCTGAGATTTTATAACCTCCCTGATGTTATGATTTTCTTTGAAAATGAAGAACACACAAAAATGTCTGTGAGTATAACTACCTCACTGGGAACCCAACTGGAACTGGGCACTCAAACTTGTTTCCTCCCTTCCTTCCTACCCTGAGGGTCTTTCCCTTTCAGATTGTTTTTTTTTTTAACTAGATGAAAGAGGTCATTTTTTCCTCAATTCTTACCCGAATGTAATTATCAATTGGACATCATTTTAGTCAAACTGAGACATGTCAAAAACCTTAGCATAAAAAAGCCAAGATCTCTTACTGCATCCAAGGCCATCGTCAATCCTCCTGAGCTTTGTCTTGGTACCCAAAAGTGTCTGGAAGAGAACATAATACTGATGACTTTGCTCTAACCTAACTCACTTAAATCCAACTCACTTGCACATCATGGCATCATCTTTCTAATGCCATGGATCTCTTCGAGAACAAGGGACAAACAACAGCAAACACTTTCTATGAACTTTAAAGATAATTTAACAATAAAGATAATTTTAAGATAATTTATTCCTCAACAGGTTTGTGAGCTACTTTAAAGTCCTTTTTTTATCATATTCTTATTTAAATAACACTGAGTAAAGTGCTTAGTTCATAGTAAATATTTCATAAAAGCCTTTTCATTTATTCATTATTATATGGCCAGCATTAGGAAAAGAGACTTTATAATTATAATAAATATAATTGTAATACTTAATATTTATTAGTTGAAGTGAATTCAATTTCCTCTGTTTACATGTATAAGTTTTTACCCCAAAACTGAATGGCAGATTCTTAAAGGCATGAATTCTGTTTATGTGTGTGTGTGTGTGTCCCCAGAATTTATTATTTTAAAATTTTAGAATATGTCAATGATCTGTTTTATTCTCTGTCAGGTAGCATTCACCCCCAACTCCAGCTTAATACTATTATATAATATAGATGTTTTTTGAAACTTGCTATAGCCAAAAAGAAACTGACCACAAGCAAATCATGCATAAGCAACTTGGTCCTAATCTCCCCTAAAGAGCCTGATTTTTAAGTGACTTAGAGTACTTTGTTTTGCCCAAAGTAAATGAATTCCTAGTTTGTTTTTTAAGGATTTTCCAGAGTGTATATGTGATTGCACACACACACACACACACACACACACACATATATATATGTATGTTTTTGTGCATACATGTGCATATATGCAATGTACACATTTTATTATTATGGTCCGTGAGAATTCTGAGCTCTGTACCATGATATCACAGTAGGGCTTCATTGGAAATCTTGCATATAGAAACCTTTTTGTTGTTGACATAAAAAAAATTGTGAATTACAAATATACCACAATATTGTGTTTATTAAAAGATAAGTTGATTATATTTGAATGAGGGTACAAATAATCAAGTCTTTTTTAAATCACTTACTATGTTTCAAGCATTGTGTCAGGCATCAAACTTCTGCCTTTAAGAATATTAAGAAAGTTAAAATAAATGTTAAAAATACATGACTAGTCTTTTCTTTGTTATTGATTTTTATAAAGAAATTCTGGGATTTTTCTACTTAAAAGCTCCCTCAAACTATTTCTCTTCAACCAAGTTCAGTTTTGTACATTAGTTCTTTGCTTCACAGTGCTATAAATGTGATTCCTTTCAAGACTTCTATTTCTGAACTGAACTTCACAAGATGGGTATCTGCACTGGGATTTTCTTTCAAAGGCACTCTCGGTTCCCCCTTTCCACCACTGTCTGTATCTAGTTGTCTTTCAGCCTCCAGTGGCATGTGACAGAAAGAAGAGTATTCCAAATGATTTATTTGGTCTTCCCGAATTCTAAAATTGTGTTTCTTCCCATGACACCACTAAATTCTAAGATGCTCTTTTCATTTAGGAGAATTCTCAAAGGAGTCAGCTGTAAGGAGTAATAGTCATCCCCAAGTGACACTTTGATAATTTACATATATTGCCTTGCTAATATTCTGTACAAATATAAGAAGCTGAAGAGGCAAAGATCATTATTGCCCCCAGTTTAAAGATGGGGAGCTTAAAATTCAGAGAAGTTGAATAAATCAGTTTATCAATGAATATGCAATTCTTTAAGTTTCTTCTATGTGACAGATGTTTTCATAGGTGTTAAGGATACAAAGCCAAAAATGTCTGGATAGTTAAGGACCATATATTCTATTGGAGAGACATTAAAGATGAATATAAACATATATAAAAATTATATTAATACACACACATAAATATATATGTATATATACATATACATATATATATATGGAAGTTATTTTGGTCACTATTATCTGGTTATGATGATCATGAATTTTTTTTTAAGGAAAGAAGTGTCTTTGAATAGATCTTGGAAAGAAATTAAAAATCCTAACTGGGGGGCAGCTAGGATAGAAGTGGATAGAGGACCAGCCCAGAAGTCAGGAGGACCTGTGTTTAAATCTGGCCTCAGACACTTAATACTTCCTAGTTGTGTGATCCTGGGCAAGTCACTTAACCCCAATTTCCTCAGCAAAAAAAGTAATAATAATCCTAAGTGATGGGGATCAGGAGGGAGCACATACTTGGCTTAGGATAATAGCCTATTCAAAAGCACAGTGATGGGAGATGGGTAAAACACATAGATAGTACTCCCCTCTTATATTTAGCCCAAAAAGAGAGGACAGATAAAGATAGTCTGAAAGAATGATAAAGTATAGTGAGGTTATTTCCTTTTCTTTTTTTTTGAGGTTATTTTCAAGATGGGGAGACTTGGAATATTTGAAGGCAAGAAAAAAAGAATCCAATATCCAAGTATAAATTGAGAATTAGAGAGGCAGAATAGATGTAAAAGTTTAGATAGGTTGGCAGCAAATAAATATCTAGTTGATTAGCTTTGACAAGGAGAAGGAACCATCAGACATGAGAGTAAAGCAAGAAAGAAGGTATGATGACAAAAAGGGGATCTAAAATAAAGAGATTGATTTAGTTAACTTTATAGCAATGGATGTACAGTTTTATACTTCATTAAAAACAGAGTTGCACAAACAAAAGATAGTAGATATTCGAATGGACATCAAAAGCTATTGTTGACCTAGGCTACATTAAAATAGATAGTGGTCTATTTTGGACTTGGAAGAGTCCAGGTATTGCCCCTCCCCTTCTTTTTTCTTTCCTGATCAGAGCACTTTGGAGAACTCTGCTAAGTTTTGGGTATAATTCAAGTCAGCTAGATGGTTTATTTGATAGAATACTGGATCTAGAACCAAAAAGACCTATGTTAATATCCTGCCTAAGTTATATTCTGCTTTGTAAGCCTGGAAAAATCACTTAATTGCTCTCTGTTTCAGTTTCTGCAACTATAAGATGGGGATCATAATAGTAACAAAATTATTTGTCAGCCAGACTACTTCTAGTGGCCTGTAGCATCACACAAAGCAGAGAACTACTAAATTTGTACAACAAATAAGAAAGGATTGAATGAATTTATTCCTCATTGTCAATCTTTAACATCGCTCTGACTCTGTTGTTGCCTACAAGCACAACAGTTAAAAAAAATCAAACCCATTAATGTGAATTTACCATCCTCGATGGTAGTCATCCTAAATACTTTCTTTGCACTGCTAAACTCTTTGAGAAGGGTTACTATATTTAATGCCTCTACTTTCTGTTCTCGTACTTGCTTCTAACACTCTATAATCTGACTTTGACCTCATCAATCAACTGCAATTTCTTTCTATAAAGTTGCCATTGACATTTCTTTCAAAAACTTAATATAATTTGATTTTACATCATCTTAATTTCTCTTATTTTTATTTATTTATTTTTGCTTTTTGCTGAGGCAATTGGGGTTAAGTGACTTGCCCAGGGTAACACAACTAGAAAGTGTCTGAGACCAAATTTGAACTCAGGTCCTCCTGACTTCAGGGCTGGTGCTCTATTCACTGTGCCACCTAGCTGCCCCTTAATTTCTTTATTTCATTCCCATTCCTCCTTACATAGAGCCAATTTATATAACAAAGAATACTTTTTAAAGGAAAAAAAAATTACCAAAGTGACCCATACATTGAAAAGTATAGAAATATACATACTGTCCCATACTTCTGAATCTACTATCTATGAAAATGAGATGGGGTAGTATTTTGAGATGTTTCCTCTTTGAGTAAATGACTGTTCTTTGTGATTTTCCAAAATGCACTTGATTATTTTGTGGCTGTTATTTTTATTTGCCTTGTCAAAGTCATTAAGTACGGTTTTTATTTAATATAAGATATGAGCTTTAATTAATCAATTTTAGTGCACATTGTTTTATAAATCACTTCTAGAGAGAAAAATCATAAAAGGAAAGTCAAAGGAGAGGGAAAAAAACAGAAAAAAAGAAGTGAACATAGCACATGCTGATTTACATTCAGTCTCCATAGTTCTTTTTCTGGATGCAGATGGGGATTTCTATCCAAAGTTTATTGGGATTGCCTGTGATCACTGGACCACTGAGAATTCTCTCATAGTTGATCATCACACATTCTTCCTATTACTGTGTACAACATATTCATGGTTCTGTTTGTTTTATTCAGCATCAGTACATGTAAATATTTATAGCCCTTTCTAAAATCAGTTTATTCATTATTTTTATAGAACAATGATATTTCACTAACTTCATATACTACAACCACAATCAAAAGGGTATGCATAGTTCTATAGCTCTTTGGGCATAGTTCCAAATTGCTCTCCAGAATGGTTGGATTATTTTACAACTTCACCAACAATGTATCAGTGTTCCTGTTTTCCCACATCCCCTCCAACATTTATCATGATCTTTTTCTGTCATCTTAGCCAATCTGAGATGTATGAGGTGATACCTAAGATTTTTTTTAAATTTGCATTTCTCCAATCAATAATAATTTAGAGCATTTTTATGCAAAATAATTTTCATAATTTGCATAGGCTTTAATTTCATCATCTAAAAATTATGTGTTCATATCCTTTGACCATTAGCAATTGGAAAGGACTTTCACAAATTTCACACAGTTCTTTATATATTTTAGAAAGGAGACTTTTATCAGAAACACTGCATGTAAAAATAATTTCCCCCAGCTTTGTACTTCCCTTTAATCTTATTAGTGGTGGCTTTGTGCAAAAATTTTTAATTTAATGTAATCAAAAATGTCCATTTTACCTTTCACAATGTTCTCTACTTCTTTGGTCATAAATTCCTTCCTTCTCCAAATATCTGATATGTAAATCATAGTTTGCTCCACAAATTTGCATGAGGTATCATCTTTTATGCCCCAATCATGTATCCATATATACCTTATTTTGGTATGGGCTGTGAGATGTATGTCTATGCTGAGTTTCTGACATGTTATTTTCCAGTTTTCCCAGCAGTTTTTGTGAAATAGTGAGTTCTTATCCCAGAAGCTGAAATTTGGAGGTTTATCAAATGCTAGATTGCTATAGTCATTGATTATTGTGTCATGTGTATCTAACTTATTCCACTGATTCACCACTCTATTTCTTAGCCTGTACCAGATGGTTCTGATGATTGTTGCTTTATATTATCGTTTTAGTTCTGGTACTGCTAAGCTACCATCCTTTGTGTATATTGCTTTCTTGACTTTGCTCACTTCATGCTGCAATAATTAATGTATTTTTAACCTCTTCATATTTATCATATTCATAATTTCTCTGCAGCAAAATAAAAGAACAAAAAGAAAAGTTAATCTATTTAGCCATTCTCAACTGATGGATAACAAATTTATTTGTATTTTTTTGTTGTTGCAACAACAATAAAAAAAGAATTGTTGCAAATGCTAGGGACTGTATGCAGACCATTTTCATGACTCCATTTGGGGTATTCTAGGCATTGATACTGAAGTATTGCCATTTCATTCTCTGGCTCACTTTAATGATGATGAAACTTAGGCAATTAGGTTTATCTGACTTGCCCAGGGTCACACAGGTAGTAAGTGTCTGAGGCCAGATTTGAACCCAAGAAGATGAGTCTTCCTGAGTCTGTGTCCTAAGGCAGGTACCTATATAAAGAAAGGCCATACAAGTACCTGCTCTGAAGGAGAATAATAATAAGATACTAATATTAATAATAAACATAATTATTTATAATATATGATTATATATTACACATAAACATGACATGTAATTAATTATTATATAATTTGTTATATATTAATGATATATAATATAAATATAATGTTAATAAATTAATGATACAAGTAAAAACATTCACCTTCTTTATATCACAGTATGGTCTTATGAGAATCCAATGTGTTGGGAAATTACTTTCTAACAGAAAACACCAAATCTGCATCCATTATATTTTTAGAAATATAAGACATAAGTAAGACTTAAAACTCAATATGGAAAATTCAAAGTGTGAATTGAATAGGAATGGTAAAAACAATTCTTCAATTATTGTCTTTGTATTCATAGTATCATAGGTCTAAAGAATAGAGGAATCTGAGAGATAATTGACTCACATCCCTGGGGAAACTGAAGACCAGAGAGATAGGGACATACCCCTGAGCATGCAGGAAGAAAGGCTCAAAAGCAAGATTTTAACCCAGGTCTCTCTCTTAGTTCTAGAACCAATGCTTTTAATCAAAGATTTCTTTTAGCCAAGCTTTCCAAAGTCCTTCAGCAACATGCTGAATAAAATAGGTGATACATATTTTTTGGCCCCATTATGACCCATTTACATAAATAATGTAAGAACAATCATTCATTGTCTCTAAATAATGATCTAAGTTGTCTTTCCTTCTCCACTTACCTAATGTAATTTTGGGCAGAATTAAATTATTGTCTCATCATGAAGATGAATTAAGTCAGTAAACTGAGTGGTTGCTTGATATAATGGAAACAGCTTGGCAATGTCAACAGTGGAGATGTCTTTGAATCCCAACTCTACTACTTATTTCCTAAATTCCCAGAGCAAGGTCCATTGTTAGTACTAGAGTTTTCTTTTAGCTTTAAAATCAGTTTTTCGCTAAGAACACTTGCTCAAACTTATGTAAAATCATTTACAAAATAAATATGCATATTCTTTACTTAAAATTCCACTACTGAGAAAGACAGTAAAAACATTCCTCAAAGCAGCTGAGTATTAGAAAAATGATTTTTAAAAGAACAATTGTTAAAGTGTTGTGCTTTTAGTCAAAAGATCTGAGTTCAAAGCCAGCCTCTGATATTTATTAGCTGCATGAATATAAATTAACCATTTAACCACTGTTTGCCTGAGTTTCCAAAACTTTGAAAAGAGAATAATAATAAACCTTACCTTGAAAGGTGTTGTAATGCTGGAGAAACTGAGGCAGGATAGAGATTACAGATTTTTAATCATTTACAGGTGAAGAGATTAGGCTAGTTGGCTGAATCAGACTATTGTCTCAGAGTATTCAGCAAGGAGCAAGGGGCTCCAGGGACTCTTATAGGGCTTCCTATAAGGAAGCAAAGGCAAAGGGGGGGGGGTAGATCATTATGAGGATAGAAGTTTCAGGAAAGGACTATAAATTCAGTTCTGACAGGCGTATGGAGGAAGGATCATAAATTCTGATAAGTTTGGGGAGAAGCTAGGAGCCACTGAGTCTGGGATCATAAAGGTAAGAGGTCTAGGTATTTGAGAAGCCATCTGGAGTTTTATGATTCTTTGGAATGCCAATGGCCAGAGCTCAGCAGCCCTAATTATCTCAGTCCTAATGGCCAGGAAGGGGGAGTGGGGAGAGGTTGCCACTAAGGCAGAACAATTCAGGGAAATTTGGGCTGAACAATTCAGGGAAACTGAGATGGGGAACTGAGGCACAACATTGTGAGGAGCAAACTAAATAATATTTATAATTGCAGTTTCTGGCCCTTCTGTTCTTTACCTATTTGCTGACATTTTCATTCAAGACAGACTATAAATGTAATACAGGGAAAACTGGCTTTATTGTTGCTGCTATTGTTCTTGATGATGTTAGTGTTTTGATTTATTTCTTTCCTATACAACCAGAGATTCTCCTTTCCTTAACCATATACTCTCTTCCTATCTTGTCATGCTTTCTGCCATGATCCTTTCCTGGAACTCCCACTTCAAGGATTGCACCCTCATTACATCTTAAATTGTCAGTGTCTAGTATGTTGCATTAGAAGCGTTTATCCTTACCAATATCTCAGCTGATTAATGTTTCCCTCTTTATAACTCAGATCTTAGACACACACACACAAGTTTAAGACTATAGAGTAGTTGATCTGGTAGATGGTTTGATACTGAGGGATAAAGAGCTAAATGTCAAGATTGCCTGAAAAAAAGCTTCAATTCTATTTCTTCCCAGTACCATTTTTCGAAGTTTTATACTGACCATGAATGGGACCAAAGTTTAGGGAATACACTTGTGAAAGGATTACCCAGTGACCACTGTGAAAGGGATGATGGGCAGATTTAATAACTTTGTGTTATTCCTATGTCCCCTACTTTTCCCATGTAGGTGCACAATAAATGACATACATTCAATTCTCTTGCAATCCTTCCTTAATCCCAGAATGAACATAGGTGCCCTACAATAAAACCTCATAAATAGGAAATCAGGAAACAGAAATTTGGTGTGTGAATTGGGGGGGGGTGTCCTTTTCCAATTCTAGTGGTATTTGGTACCTCTTCATTTTGAGCCATCATTTCTTTAAAAAGCCCAATAAGTATCTCTTCAAACTACTCTAGAGCTAATGCTTTGAAAGGAGATGCTAATGTATTGCTATTGTTGATTACCCATTGGGCCTTATTCAAATTGTGTTGGAAATAATTGAATCTTTGGTTAAAATTACTTTCTCTCTACAATATCTCAATGCTTGAATCATCACTCTCCTGTTAAAAAAGGATAATGAGTTCACTTGGAATCAATTTTCCTCTTCCCCGGTATAATTTCAGGAACTCTAACAAACAACCACAATTAGAAAACTGGGTAGAAAAGCAGCTGTTAGTTACCATGTTTGCCTTCCAGCTTCCAAAGCTCTCTCTTTTCCTCTAGTCACCCTATTTCACAAATTCATTTGATGAACAGTGAGCGCTCTAAAAATCACTTCCTCCACCAATCACAGTTTTGAAGCTTCATGCACCTGGCTGTCAATATCCCTGACACACTCCTTGAACAGATGCACCATGACAGAAAAGTGCCATGATTAATGCTAGGACAATACATGACTTACCGGACGTCATAGTCCTTTGAGACAGTATTGCCAGCCTCTTCCTTGATTAACCACTGCTAGTTGGAAAATTTGTTTCCTTTTTTTATTATTCACACTAAATCAAGGCCAGTCATACCACAGGTTTGTTGAATCTCCTCCTTGACACTTGTATTTCTGTGAAGGAAATCTGATTGAAAAATTGCTCTTCTCAGACTGTTTGTTATACTTTTTATGTCACCATTTTTCAATATATTGGCATTTTGAAAAACAAAATGATTTATCTTCAAGAATTTTGCCAGTAGTATGGAAAACTTAACACTGTAGTCAATCCTTTCCTTTGGCAAAGCACATGTATCTGAGTACAAATAGGACAAATGACTTTTTGTACAATGTATTACCATAACTTTTTTCATAGAACAACAAACTGAGTTTGTATTTATTAAAAGTCCCACAGGTCTGGAATTCTATCCCTCCAAATCATTTGTCTGCAAAAATCCCTTTCCTTTTAAAGACTCAGCTCAAACATTACTTCCTATAGGAGACCTTTTTCAGTACCCACAGCCATTGATTATCCGACACATATTTTGTGTTTTATTTCATATTATGGATTTATATAGATTTTATCTCTAGAATAAACTTATTGAGAACAGAGATTGTTTTAGATTTTTCTTTGTATTCTAAGTATTTAGTACATTGTCACATAGTAAGTGCTTAATAAATGTATGCTGATTAATAATATATCAGAAAAGTGTGACGTAGAATCAATCAATCAATCAACAAATCAATCAACAAAATATTGTTAAATCAGCCTTCAAAATGTCAGGCAACAAGCAAGGCATCAAAGATACTAATCAAAAATGGAACATTACCTGCTTCAAGGAAAAGAATATTCCAGCGTTTTGCACAATGCTTGGCATAATGCTTATTCAATGAATGACTGGAATTAAACTAACCAATGTGCACGCATTAAATTATAGATGGTACAGTATATAGAATACTGATCTCAGAGTTAGGAAAACTCATCTTCCTGAGATCAAATCTGACTTCAACAAGTTATTAGGTCTGTGAGCCTGAGCAAATCACTATATCCTGTTTGCCTTAGTGTTTTTAATCTATCAAATGAGTAGTAAATGGGAAATCAGTTCACTACCTTTGCCAAGAAAACTCCAAACTGAATCATGAAGGATGAAACAGCTGAAATGACTGAACAACAATGACAAATTTATGATAATTTCAGGGGAGAAAATGGATAGATCAGTAGCTATGGTAGTATTAATCTTAGAAGGACATTCTAATCTTACCACCCTTTGTCCTATTGATAGAGCATCCAGGGCATTGTGTATAATTCTGGGGGTCACATTTTAGTAAGCAATATCCTAGATTTGAAAATATTATGTAAAGTATGGTGAGAGACCTGAAGGTCATGCCATTTAATAATCAGCTGAAGCGATTGAGAATATGTATTAATTTATTTTTGTAAATACAATTGTTTTCCCCAGTCTCATGTAAAAATAATTTTCAACTTTAATTTTACAAGATATTAATTTTTTTCCTCCTGTCTATTCCATCTCCCATCCCAAGATATCAAGCAATATAAATTATATATGTGCAATCATGTGAACATATTTCCATATTAGTCATACTGTAAAAGAAGAAACAAAGCAAAAGGGGAAATCCACAAAAAACAAAAGTAAAAATAGTATGATATTGCATTCAAATTACATAGTTCTTTCTCTAGATTGAATATAGTTTTCCATCATAGGTCTTTTGGAATTGTCCTTGCACCATTATATTACTGTTACAATTAGTTAATGGTTCTGCTAGTTCTGTCTAGTTTTGCTCACTTAGCATCAGTTCATGTAAGTCTTTATAGGTTTTTTTGAAATCTACCAAATCATCATTTCTTATAGAACGATAGTATTACATTACATTTATATACCACAACTAATTCAACCATTGCTCAATTAATGGACTTTCCCTCAGGTTTCAATTGTTTGCCACTATAAAAAGAGTTGCTATAATTATTTGTATAAATGTAGGTCCTTTTCCCTTTTTTAATATCTCTTTTGGGCTATAGACTACTAGAGATATTGCTGCATCAAGAAGTATGCAAAATTTTATTGCTCTTTGGGCATAGTGCCAAAATATTCTCCAGAATGGTTGGATCAATTGACAATTATGTTCCAATTTTCCCACATGCTCTCTAATATTTATTGTTTTTCTTATCTTTCATATTAGTCAAGTTGCATTTCTGTAATCAATAGAGTTTTAAACATTTTTTGGTTTGAATATAGTTTTACTTTCTCCATCTGAAATCTGCCTGTTCACATCCTTTAACCATTTATTAATTGGAGAATGACATATTTTGATAAATTTGACTTAATTCTTTATATATTTGAGAAATAAGGACTTTATCATAAACAATTGCTTTAAAAATTGTCTCCCATCTTACTGCTTTCCTTCTAATCCTAGTTGCCTTGGTTGTAGTAGTACAAAAATGTTTTCTTTTTAATTTAATATAATCAAAATTATCCATTTTGCCTTTCATAATGTTCTGTCTCTTGTTTGCTCATAATTTCTCCCATCCTCTATAGATCTGAAAAGTAAACTATTCCCTATTCTCCTGATCTGCTCATTCTTTATATCTGAATCATGCATGTATTTTGATCTTACCTTGGTATGTACTGTAAGATGTGGGTCTTTGCCAAGTTTGTCACACTATTTTCCAGTTTTCCAAGAAGTTTTTTTTTTTGTTGTTGTTTTTTTGTCAGATACTCAATTCTTATGCCAAAAGATGAATCTTTTGGTTTTTCAAATAATAAATTACTAAAATAATTTACTATTGTGTTTTGTAAATCTAATCTAAAAATCTTCCTATTATTAGATCAATCCTGCATTCATAATATAAATCATTTCTGATCATATTGTATTATACTCATGATAAATTGTTGTAATCTCTTTGCTAATATTTTATTTTTAAAATTGCATCAATATTCATTAGAGAAATTCGTCTATCATTTTCTTTCTCTGTTTTAGCTCTTCCTGGTTTAGGGTTCAGCACCACATTGAAATTTTGTAGAACTCTTTCATCACCTATTTTTGTGCATTAATTGTTAATTTGGAATTAATTGTTCAATAATGGTTTAGTAGAATACCCTTATAAACCTATCTCTTTATTAAAGATTTTCTAGAGTTCATTAATTATTTATTAATTTTATTTTCCAAAATGAGGTTAAGTATTTTTCTTCTGTTGATATGGGCAATTTATATTTTACCAAATATTGATACATTTCACTTATATTGTCAGGTTTATTAGCATACAGTTTGGCAAATAACTCCCAATTATCACTAATTTCCTCTTCATTGGTGGTAAAATCATCCTTTTCACTTTTAAAACTATTAATTTGGTTTTCTTCCTTCTTTAAAAATCAAATTAAAGAAATGTTTATCTGATTAGGTTTTTTCCTCCCCATAAAAATGTTCCTAGTTTTATTAGTTCAATAATTTTCTAACTTTCAATTTTATTAATCTCTCCTTTCATTTTCAGTATTTCTAATTTGGTATTTAATTAAGAATTTTAAATTTGTTCTTTTTATTTAGCTTTTTTAATTGCATGCCCAATTCACTGATCTGCTCTTTATTTTATTCATGTAAACATTTAGATGCATAAAATTTTCCCTAAGTACTGCTTTGGCTGCATCCCATAAATTTTGGTACATTGTATCATTATTGTCATCCTTTTATATGAAACTATTGATTTTCTTTTAATTTTACTGCTTCACTCATTGTTTAGCATTAGATTATATTTGTTTTCGAATTAGTTTTTAATCCATCTTTCCGTGACCTTTTATTAGATGTAATTTTTATTGTTTTATGCTCTAAAAAGAATGTATTTGATGATCCTGTCTTTCTGTGTTTTATTGTGAGACCCTAATACACGGTCATTTTGTGTGTGGGTGCCATCTATCACAAAGAAAAAGTTATTCCTTCCTATTGCCATTCAATTTTCCATGGAGGTCTACCACATCTAACTTTCCTAAAGTTCTATTCAACTCTTGGACTTCTTTCCTTATTTATTTTGTGGTTAGATTTATCTGTTTCTGAATGGAAGGGAGATTGAGGTCCCTCAACAGTATAGTTTTGATTTTTATTTCTTCTTGTATTAATTTAGCTTCCCTAAAAATCTGAATGCTATACCATTTACTGCATATATACTTAATATTATTACTTTGCTCTCATTGGTAACTTTTAATAAGACGGAGTTTCCTTCCTTGTTTTTTTTTTTTCTTAATTAGATCTATTTTTCCCCTATTATTTTGTCTGAGGTCAGTATTGCTACCTGTCCTTTTTTTTTGTTTGTTCAATACTTAAGCTGAAGCAATAGATTTTGCCCCAACCTTTAACCTTTACTCTGTGTGTATCTCTGTTTTAAATGTGTTTCTTAAAAACAATATAATGTAGGGTTCTACTCTGCCATTTGATTTTGTCTTAAGGGACAATTCAATTCATTAAAATTTACAGTTATGATTAACAATTATACATTTTCCTATTCCTTGTAATTTATATTTTTACCTTGCTCCCTCCTGACCAGTATTTTGCTTCTGACAATTGCCTCTTTTGATTTGCAATTTAACCATTCTTTGTTTTTCTTTCCCCTTTCCCTCATATTTCCTAAACATAAAATAGATTACTCTACCCAACTGAGTATATGTGTAATCCCTTCTTTGATCCAAATCTCATGAGTAAGGTTCAGACAACATTCACCCTTTCCCTTCTTTTGTTCCACTTTAACAGGTCTTTCATGTCTCTTCTTGCGATATAATTTACTTCATTCTGCCTCTCTTCTTCTCCCAATCCAATCTTTTTAATGCCTAAATTATTATTTTTAATCATCACATGAAAGGCAACTTATGCTCACCCCACTGTCTAAGTATACTCCTAACTACCCTAAGAGAAATACAGTCCTTTAGAGTTAAAATTATAATCTCCCCATGCATAGATGTAAACAGTAACTTTATTGAATACCATGTTGCTTTGTTGTTTCCTGTTTACCTTTTTTATGTTTCTCTTCAGTCTGATATTTGAATTTTATATTTCCTATTCACCTCTGGCCATTTTTAATTAGGAAAGTTTGAAAGTTCCCTATTTCATTAAATACTAATATTTCCCCCTAAAAGATTATGCTCAATTTTGCTGATAGTTCATTCTTGGTTGTAATTGAAGCTTTGTCTTCTGGAATGTTATATTCCAAGCTCTACAATCCATTAATGTAGAAGTTGCTAAGGCCTGTTTAATCCCAACTGTGGTTACTTGATATATGAATTATTTCTTTCTATTCCTTTTAGTATTTTCTCCTTGATTTGATAATTCTGGAATTTTACTACAATATTCCTTAGAGTTTTCATTCTGGGTTATCTTTCAGGAGGTGATTAGTGGATTCCTTAAAAAAAAAACAAAACAACCAAAAACCCCACTATTTTATTTTCTGGTTATAAGATATCAGGGAACTTTTTCTTGATAATTGAAAGATCCAGAAAATCATGGTTTTTGGGTAGTTCTATGATTCTTAAATTATCTCTCCTGGACCTAATTTCCAGGTCAGTTATTTTTCCAATGAGGTATTTTACATTTTCTTACACACTTTTTCCCATTAATTGATTTTTTTTGATGGATTCATGATGTCTCATAAAATCATTACTGTGCCAAATTCTAATTTTTAAGGAATTACTTTAATTAGCTTTGGTACCTCATTTTCTATTTAACCACTTCTAATTGTTTTTGTAAATGCCTTCACCCTCACCCCTCAATTTGGCCAATTCTATTCTTAATGCAGTTTTTTTTTTTCTTGTTTTTCCCCATCAATTTTTGCTCTTCTTTCTCTAGGGACTTCCTCAGCTACCTCAATAATTCTCTTGTATACTTATTTCTTTTCCAACTTTTTCTTCTTCCTCTCTTATTTGATTTTCATAATCCTTTTTGAGCTCTTCCCAGAAGACTTTTTGGGCTTGAGTCTTTTCATGGACTTGGTTTTGCTTGCAGGGCATATTGATATTCATGTCTCTTCTGAGTTTGTTTGGTCTTCCTTGTTGCCATAATAGCTTTCCATGGTCAAGGTTCTTTTTTTCCCTCTTAAAAAAATGAACTCTGTTCCTGAAATAGAGAGGGACACTGTTCCTGGTGGGGTCAAGGTTCTGGTCATTGGCTATTTGCTCCCAAGGCCTGAGGTGTTTTTGGATTGCCCACTGTGCTAGTGTGGCCCAGTCTAGTTGTGGCTGTTGGGCTCTAGTTTTGGGGACCGGCTTTTTGCCTCTGCATTGGGCATGGGAGCCTCACAACTAGGCTACTTTTCCACTGGCCTGCTAAGCAAGAAGAGAGGGACTTTAGTTACTGGTCTGTAGTGTAGCTAAGAGCTTCTCACTAGCTTGTCGGGATAGTCGGAGTTGAGTTGTGCTATCCTTTTTCCCAATTTGAGATAGACCTTTCCTGAAAATCTCTTTAAGTTCTCTTGCACTGGAAAAATGTTTCACTCTCCAGTTTGGGAATATTTAGTTAAAAAATAATACTTTCTTAAAGGATTGTCTTGTGGTAACTTGAATACATTCCGTCTGCTTTTCTTGGGTAGTAGGAGTGGGGTCTGGGAATAAAAGTATGGATGTCAGTTGCAAAATGGTGATCTCTACACAATATAAGGAAAACTTGGCAACTAATGCAAAGGTAAAAGGATGGGAATTGGATGCAGTTTCCCTTAAACAAATCTATTCAAATAAGTAAAATTTGGATGACCTCTTTCCTAGAATTTGTAAAACAAAGTTTTCAGTCAGATAGGTATAATTCTATGAATAACAATGGACAAGCAGCTTAGAGAAAAGTGGGGAAGAGAAAAATGTGCCCAGATGAAATAATCAGAAAACAATGAAACACTAAATGGGGAGAAAGTGGCAATTCTGGTCACATGCTGAATAGAAATTCTAAAAGGAAAGTTATATTGGTATGAAGTAGTCATTGGCAATTTCAGTCAAAAGTTGAAACTTAACTGGGATGAAGGAAAGGATTTCACATAAGATCAGCAATAGCAAAAAAAGGCTTGGAGATCAAACTTTTTTTCCACCCTCATTCCCCATAAACAAACAAATAAAAATGTATCTTTGCTGCTTCAGGCCTTCTAGGTCTGGAGGATATCTGAGCAAGTACATCTGGAGATACAATATCTTGACTTTGAAAGCTGTTATGGCCTATGAGCTGTTGGATATCAACAAAGAATTAGGAGGAAGGCACTGAGAGCTGGTATAGTGGAAAGAAGAATATTTGTCTGAAATAAGTATATGTTTTAGCTTTAACATTTTCTATCTCCAATATCTCAGGTGTTTCATTTAACATGAGTACTATTTGTTTACCCGTGAAATGTTTTTATTATCATTGTTATTGTTTAGCATTCACTTTTATCTTGAAACATAAACAACCATATCTACTCTTTTTTTTTTTAACTTTTTTTTGCTGAGGCAATTGGGGTTAAGTGACTTGCCCAGGGTCACACAGCTAGGGAATGTTAAGTGTCTGAGACCAGATTTGAACTCAGGTCCTCCTGACTTCAGGGCTGGTGCTCTAACCACTGCACTACCTAGCTGCCCCAACCATATCTACTTTTAAACACAGAATAGATAAAGCATTTATTAATCACTTTTCACTTTTATAGACATTGTGCTAAGCACAAGGAAATACAAATATAAACAAAAACAAGGAAAGTACCTGTTCTCAAGGAAGATGAAGGAAGACAACACATAAAGGGGACTTGAATAAAAGTTGGGGTTGAACAAGGAAGGTACTCACAGTGGGGGCAAAATGGAGAGTTCAGACATTCAAGATTGGAATTAAATTAGAAGTAAAAATGATAGGCCTAGAAGTTTCCTGAAATGGAGATTCTGGAAAGGAACTCACCATTTGGAGGAGAGGACTTAGGGTTTAGGGAACTACAATGTGATAAGGTTGCTGGGGTGGAAATGGAATAGTCTGGAGAGATGAAGACGGAAACCTTTTAGAAATTAATGTGAATCATTTTTACAATATAACATATTTGCATGTGATTATTTAGTTCTATGGAAGTAAGCATTTACTATATAATCACATGAAAAGGCTATTTAAATTTTGCATCACACCAATCTTGGGACCTAGGTATTAATATAATTCTTATGTTACAGTTGAGGAAACTGAGGCTTAATTAATAATAAATGACTTATACTTAACACAACT
This sequence comes from Myrmecobius fasciatus, assembly GCA_023553655.1. Lineage (NCBI taxonomy): Eukaryota > Metazoa > Chordata > Mammalia > Dasyuromorphia > Myrmecobiidae > Myrmecobius > Myrmecobius fasciatus. Next base: position 107,524 of record JAJPUD010007105.1, read on the forward strand.
AATAAGTGTATGATACCAAATTTGAACTCAGGTTTTTTCCTGCATCCAGGACAAGAACTAGCCACTATGCCACCAAGCTGCCTATTAGGGAAATAATCAGTATTGTTCAATTTCATGATTCTATAAGGAAATTTATTTCTTATTGTTAAATAACATATTTTGTTCTTCATTCAGAGTGAAATAAGTAAATGAATACTTTTTAAAAGTCTCTAGAAAATGAAAAGGTTTTGGTGGAGAAAAGCATAATATTTAAATCCTACTGTGGTAGTTAAATAAATAATCTTAAATAATTAAAAAGTAAACTTAGCATTAGTAAAAAAGAGCAAAGAGTAAGACATTATTTCCAAGGAAATTTTGATCTGATTGGAAATAGGTCATTATAGGATTTGACAAAGATCCAGGGGATCATCCTGTGACACATTTTATTTTATTTTATTCTTGTTCTCCTTTCCTATGAAGGGCATGGAACCAAAAAAAAAACTCTGAAAGGAGACAAGTTTCAGTGAGGAAAACCATTTACAGTAGGAGGCCATGCTTTCCCTTGAAGGCACTGGTTAAATAATTTGAGTACTTCAAAGCTAATTAGGAGTGATAAGGAAGAAAATTAATGCTTTCTTTTCAAATAAGGTTATTTTTCTAGGCCATTAAAAATAAAGAAAAAGGAAACTAATCTACAGTAACTATATGGAGGGCTTTTTAACAGCAAAGCTGTAGCCCAGCCGTTAGAAATCTAAGATCCATGACCTTCTCGGAAAAAAATAATCCAATGCTCATTCAAAAATATGAATTACTTAGTCATGATGTATATATGAATGCTAAGCAGTGAAAGAAAGCAATTGAAGTTTTATTATCCTAAGATTTTTGCTTATTTTAAAATTTTGCATTATGGTATAACTTTCCTTTGCTTTGCTGTTGTTGGATTATTAGAGGTTAACACATATTTTGTTTAATAGATTTTTTATTTTAAAATTATAATTAATTTTGCATTATTATATGAAAAAGGTAAAATTAGATTGACCATCCCCAATGTTTCATCAAAAAATTGTGATTGAATCTATTTGATTGAAATGTTTATTGATGAATTGATAGCCAAAACAATTAATGTGTCCTTTACCATGATAATTAACTCAAACTTTCATCTCTGGCTCATATATATGAATGTCAAGGAGAATTTGGAAATTCATTCAACAGGTATTTCTTGTATACTGATAATGTGCAAGCCAATTTGACAGAAACTGAGGCTACAAAGAAAAAAAAAAGAAGTTCCCTCTCTTAAACAGTTTACATTTTATAGGGACTCCTAACTACTGCTATCCAATGTTGCAAGGCCAAATGCCTGTAAGGAATCAAACAACTGGGGAAGGGGGAGGGATTGGGGAAATTAATCCAGTCTTACCAGTCTTACCTTAGGATAGCTAAAACTTGGATTTTTTTTTTAAACAACACAGGTTTGGACCATTAATCACAATTAAAAATTAAATAGAACCTCATTAGTTATTTGTTGATATTAGGGAATTTGATTCAAGAAGACAATCTGGACAATGCTTCTGCTCTGCCTGCTTTCTCTTATTGTAAGCACCCAAAAGATGGAACTTTTTTATCTAAATAGATAACTGAGGTATTTGGTAAATCTAAAATTTCATTTGTCATGGTATAAAAAATAAATATTCGATTCTAATAAGTGGCAACAAAATTATGTTATTTGATACATTTTAAGAGACAAAATAAAATGTATTTATATTTAAGATTTTAAAATATGAAAGTATAAAATCTTTATGTAAAATTTTAAAAAATTAAGTGCATAGTGTTGTCCCTTTTCAATCTAATTGTATGTCATGTTGAGCTAACAGCTTTGCTTGCTAGACTACAGAGAGGCTAGATATTTTTAGTCTCATCTAAAGTTTGCCCCCATTATCATTTCCCAGAAGATTATTCCAGCTTCTAAATGTCCCTACAATTCTAACATTCAAGTCATATTCTCCATACTCAAGTTGTCCAAGCTTGGCATAAATCTGGAAACTTTGATTGTCAAAAGCCCTTGATTTCCTAAGGCTAACTGTTCTTGATGAGGGCCTATTCCAGACCTTCCCCTCCCTGAAATCTGCTTTCCCCATTAGTGTGGATAGTTCTATTGATATGGAAGAGAAAGGTCTCCTTGTTTTTAGTGCTCTTGTGACTTTTCTTGTAACTTGTGATAAAAAGCTAAAATATAGAAAGATGACATAAAATGTATTCCCTTTTTTAATGCTGGTAAATTATCATACATTTCTGAGACTCAGTTTTCTACAACCATCAACACCAAAAGAAGAAAGTTCTTCAAACCTTAAGATTTAGAAAGGGGAGTTATTTTCTAAATGAACTAAAGATCATAGCACAATATGATCTTAACTTATTCAACATCAGTTTATGACAATGTTGCCATTTGTCTTCATATTTGTGACCTATTGAGTATAAGATCCTTGAAATGTTTTTCCCATTTTGATCTTTATATCCCAAGACCTTTTTAGTACAGTAATATAGACTGGTAGATGGTACATTATATTGCTAGACATGGACTCAGGAAAAGCTGATTTAAAATATGGCCTCATCTGTATCCTGAAACAGGACTGTGGGGACTAAATATGGATTACACTATAGTATTTTCACCTTTTGTTGTTGCTGGCTTGCCTTTTTTCCCCCAATTTTTCCTTTTTGACCTGATTTTTCTTGTACAGCATGATAAATGTAGAAATGTGTATAGAAGAACTGCACATGTTTAACATATTAGATTAGTTGTTGTCTAGGGGCTGGAGTGGGAGAAAGAGAAAGAGAAAACTTTGAAACACAAGCTTTTGCAAGAGGGAATGTTGAAATGCAGACAAGATTAGGAGGGAAGCATCAAATTGGGAAATCATCTTTACATTTAATGGTTCTGATAAAGGCCTCATTTCTAAAATTTATAGAGAATTGTCTCATATATATAAGAATTCAAGCCACTCTTCAATAGATAAGTGGTCAAGGGATATGAACAGACAATTTTCAGATGATGAAATTAAAACCATCTCTAGTCATATGAAAAGTTGCTCCAAATCACTATTGATCAGAGAAATGCAAATTAAGACAACTCTGAGATACCACTACACACCTGTCAGATTGGCTAAAATGACAGGAAAGGATAACGATGAAGGTTGGAGGGGATGTGGAAAAACTGGGACACTAATACATTGTTGGTGGAACTGTGAACAGATCCAACCATTCTGGAGAGCAATTTGGAGCTATGCTCAAAAAGTTGTCAAACTGTGCATACCCTTTGACCCAGCAGTGTTTCTACTGGGCCTATATCACAGAGAGATCTTAGAGGAGGGAAAGGGCCCCACATGTGCAAGAATGTTAGTGGCAGCCCTTTTTGTAGTGGCTAGAAACTGGAAACTGAAGGGATGCCCATCAATTGGAGAGTGGCTGAATAAATTATGGTATATGAATGTTATGGAATATTATTGCTCTGTAAGAAACGACCAGCAGGACAATTTCAGAGAGGCCTGGAGAGACTTGCATGAACTGATGCTGAGTGAAACAAGCAGAATCAGGAGATCATCATACACAGCAACAACAGTATTACATGATGATCAATTCTGATGGACATGGCTCTCTGCAACAAAGAATTGTCTCAAACCAGTTCCAATTGTTCACTGAAGAAAACCATATACACCCAGAGAGAGGGAAATGAAATATGAACCACAACGTAACATCTTCATGATCTCTATTGACATTTGCTTGCATTGTGTTGCCTTTCTCTGATTCTTTTTTTTCTTGTAGATAGGACTTTTCTTGTACAACTTGTCAAGTAATTCAACATTATTAACATGTAGTGGACTTCCTGCCATCTAGGGGAAGGGAGGGGACTGGGGGTAAAATTTGTAATGGAAAGCTTTGTAAAGATCAATGTTGGGGAACTACCCATACATATGTTATACAAATAAAAAGCTTTAATAAAAAAAAGTAAAAAAAAAGAGTGAATGTTGAAAACTATCTGTATAGATTTTGAAAATAAAAAGCTATTAACTTTTTTAAAATAGAATAAAAGGATAAAATATGTCTTTATAGCTGTGTGATTCTAGGGAACTCATTACCCTACCTACCTCAGCTTTCATCACTGTAACCAACCCCCAGACTTCTTTTAGGGATAAAATGAGATATTTATATTTGTAGAGATCTTTGCAAATCTCAAAGTGTTATAGAGATGCTATGTATTACTAATTATTTGTTGAAATAAATCTAATCAATATGATTTTGATCCTCCGGAGCTTCTTGTCCTTGCAAGTGAATTGGATTTAAGTGAGTCAAAGCTGTGCGGTTATAAGCTGTATTCTCTTTGATAGGGTGAATGAGACCCCAGCAAAAGACCCCAGGTTCTTCACAATTAGGCAGCCAAAAGGAGAGTATTGACTTGAGAAGATTTTTCTTGAATTTAAGTGACTCACCAAAGGCAAAAGTCCCTATCTGAATTCTCAAAGCTATTCTTTGAAGCAGACAGAGAGAAGGATTGAGAGGATTATCTTGTTCTTAAACAGGTTTATATTTCAGTGGGCCCTTATTGAATTCTTTGTGAATTCCTTGTTTTGACAAAATTATTATGACCTTAAAGTTACTGTATCCAATCAGAAGGCAAAGTTATAGGTGGCCAATATGGGGAGAGTTTTGGAACCCCAATACATGTTGAGGGTTCAGCACTTCTACATCCCTGTACCCTATCATGTACTCTAGAGTCATCAGAGTTCAATGGCAAGGCATAGGTCAAAATGACTGTCAATGGCTCCAGAAACAATGGGAAACTAATATACTACTACACCTATGACACCCCTTCCTCTTCCTCTTTCTCCTCTTTCTTTTCCTCCCTATCCTCCTCCTCTTCTTCCTTTTACTACTAGATTCCATATGCATAAGGGTTTAAGGTTTACAAAATACTTTACAAATATTGTCTCATTTTATTTTACAATCCTAGGAAGTGAATGCTATTTACAGATGAGAAAAATTAGGCTAGCAGGGTTGAGTGACCTACTTAAAGTCATGGAACTAGTAGGTGTGAGCCCAGATTTGAACTGGGGAAAATGAATCTCGCTAACTCTAAGCATAGAGATCCATCCATTGTACCACCTTGCTGCTCTAAGAAACACATCTTCATTCCCCAATAAGGATTTAAAATATGATTTTCTCAAAATTCATCCATCTGGCTTATATATGGCAATTCTTTCTATGGAATTCCACATGTCCAATCTACCTTAATTTTCATCTGGACAGTTAAGACAGGTTATTAAGGATTTGTTATACTCAGGGCTCTTTACAAAAGTTCAAGTCAAGTTTATAAAAATAAAGATGGTTTTGATAGTTTGAGCATTTCAGAAATGTTATTCATATTCATTTTATAGGCAAGATTAAAAATAAGCATTTTCTTCCCAATGGATTTTTTTTTCCTTAGAAAACATTTGTTATTGCTGGAAGGGATTCTAGATATCATCCAACTCTACTTTCATTTTCCAGATGATCAAACTGAGTCCTAGGGTAGTGAATTGAGTTGCCCAGGGTCATGGAGTTCATCAATGATGGAACTAAACTAACTAGCTAAAAGTTCCATTTTCACTCTGCCTCAAAGCACTTTTTAAAAGCATAAGCTTAATTTTGAAAAAGAAGCATAATAATAGCAACACTTCTTTTTCCTCTCACAGAATTCCATTTAAACATAAAATGGATCTGACCTTGAGACATGTATTTGTTGTTTACATATTTCATTTTTTAAAAGTTATTCAGCCATATGTTATTTACTCATTCATAAGCTAGTGAAGGGGATAGAGGAGGACATACATGCTACAGACAAGACTGAGAACTAAAATGGCCACTTCCTTCTAGAGTTTTTGTTCCTTCACACATGATGATCCATGCCTGAAAGAAAATAAGATTTGTCCGAATTAGTACTTCTCATCTCTGCACCCTTGTGGAATTATTCAGGGAAGATAGATTCAAATTTGGTAGGGAATTTTAGCAACTTAGATTATAAAAATGACTCTCAAAGCTCTATCTTGCCTTCTAAAAATATACTTAGTAGCCTCAGAGGAAAGAAAGAAATCTTTAAGATACATTTGGACTCATCTGAAAGAGAAAATGCTGAATTCTGAGGAAAATGACTAAATTCTGCCACCTCTGGACTTTATTTGTCCTCTAGAGAATTTATTAAATATTGAAAATGCTGTACATTGTGACTGACTTCAGGAAATGTTTCCTTTGGCATCATTTAGCTTTCACTCTAATTAATATAATCAAAAATGCCCCAGAATCCTTAACTGAACTAATCAATCAATTATTCTAACATTTATTACAAACTGAGGAAATAGTATGAGACGGTATGCTATATGTATAATGCAAGTGTTTTTTTTGACATTTGTCACATTGGAAAGAGCAAGGATTCTGAAGATATATGTGTATATATATATATATATATATATATATATATATATATATATATTTTGGAATGCATCACTAGTATACCTCATAACAATGAGTGAGTCCTTTACCTCTCTATACCTAGAATTCTTATTATAAATTGCAGGTTTGATAGCATCTAATTTCTAAAAGACCTACCAGGTTTAAACTATATGACCATGCCTTTGGAGAAAGGCATAATTCAAATTTCCTCCCCCTCTTTCTCTTCACCCACCCACTTTCACTGCCTGTGGTCAGAGCCTAGCTAATAAAACCATTTTTACCTGAAGACAGAATATTTCTGGTTAATGTTTAGAAAAGAACTCCTAACACTGAAACTCTGGCTTATTGATGCCTTTCAAAGAACTATTTTTTTGTTATTTTGTCTTGTTTTGTTTTTGTTTTGTTGTTTGTTTATTCCATCTAATTCTGAGTGGGAAACTGATCCCTTTCTCTGCCTTTCTTCACGTCCCAAGACAAGTCACATAATCTCTCTATTCCTCAGTTCTTCATCTTTAAAACAAGAGGATTGGGCTAGGTGGCCTCTAAAACCATTTCTATTTATAAATAAATATATATATATATATATATATTAAATTAAAAAAAAATTTATATATATAAATATATATATATATATATATATATATATATATATATATATATATATATATATATAT